>JAGFNQ010001171.1:153478-178816 GCA_024364735.1 Boesenbergia rotunda
TGGTGGAACTGGAACCGTTGTCCGCTTCAGTTGCAACATAACTGGGCAAATGTAAACAGACATTAATATAAGGTAACTACATAAGTTACTTGAATAGATACAGGAGTAACTAAATAAATACAAGTAAAAATCTTTAATTAACTACTAATTGTGATTATTAGCATGGTTTTGAAGAGCCTGGAGGTTGGGCAGCATATGTGGCCACCTAGAAGAATCCGAAGATGACTACATTGGTCATATATAGCTGCATTAAAACCATCTTATTTGGTTCCCATGAACCTATTTAGACTGAACCAAATTGATTTAAGATCCTAAGCTACCATATTTGGTAACCTGTACTTGTAAGTGCTAATTTATAATTTAAATACTTGTTTTGCAGATGAACAACAATTTAGTAACCAAAGTGCTCGACCAACTACTACCTGAATATGCTTCTTAAACTTTGATTATTATTCCTGATTAAACATACTAGTTCATGTACCAGCATCCAACACTAACTATACATAGTTTACCAAAACCGATTTGTTGTCCAATAGCAAATTATTCAGGTTAAAATGCTTTTAGGATCAAAAGGTTCTGCAAAGAAAGAGACCAAGAAATCAGCTGGCACGGGAGGAAAAGACAATTCTGTCAACAGAAACATGAGTTTTATAATTAATTAATTATCTGGGGGAAAAGTGTAAATACTGATCTCGAATGCAGAAAGCTACCTCTATCAAAATCAAAATGGAATTTATATGTCAATATCTTGTTGATGCCATTGCATTAAGAAAACAACAGCAGCTCAAACCAAGTGTCAACAGCAAAATCAAAACTACCTTGAAGGAACAGTTTTTGGTGGATCGAATGGGGCAAATGCAGTTTCCCTCTCAGCAGCCAAGTTCTGAAGTTTCTGGAACTCTTTCAAAATATTTTGGAAATCCTTTGCAAGTTTTGCATCAGCAATTTTTTTGCTTGCCTGATAGAACATGAAAAAACCTGTGATCCCCATAGAATCAGAACATATCTGACACAAAAGAAACGGAGATGCGGATTATCATTAGTCAAATGTTTTCTTATGCAGGAATCCATTAAATTACTTTTTTTTTAAGTTGGCACTAGGTATCCAAGCCTTCCGCCCAACTAATTTTGACGGTGACCTGTTCAGCCCCACAGAAGTTTTCCGCCGGCCACCAGGGTAAATTGGGAAAGTGCACATGGAGGTGCATCCTGACAGCCAGCGTTCTCGAGTCCACTACCCATTAAGGGGAAAAATCCCCCATAATAAATCACAACTGAGTCTCGAACTTCAAATGTCTAGTCTATCATTAGAGGGCCTAACCATGACACTCTGCCCCCGGGGGCGTATAAAATCACAAATTTGCATTCATGGTAGATGATAGATGAAAAATGGAATGAAAGATATAGGTACCTCTTCTTTACCCACAATATGAAGACAGGTGGTCTAGTCTCCTACCTCAATTGAGCTTACATTGAAAAGTGCAAACGTCAGAGATTAGTGTGCAAACTTGGAAAGCTAAAGTTTAATGGGATTTTCTCCTACGTTTAGGGGAGGAATCACAGCCAGATATTCATGATAGCATGGATACTATCAAATAGAAAATGTCAACTATAAATAATCTCTCAATTGTGATAGTGTGGCTTGTCATTGTTGTTAACATCGTGGCTCCCATGTTCAATCAGGTGATCATATATTCCTTGATCGTGATTACACTAGTGGGTTATGGAATGATGCTGAAAAGGCATGTGATTTCTCCCATCATATAACCTCCAGGAATCTAGTTAGAATGGATATACTGCAATCTTGAAGGCAAAATTTGGAAGCTATTTCATACTATCAACGTATATCATGTATGGGAATTAAGGAACAAGAGAGAATTCCAGAAGATCTTAAAGGCAGAGACACACAAGAAAGACTACAACATAGTTATGTGAAGAGTAAGCCCCAAGCAACTATTTCCAATGATTCTAAAAAATTCTGTATTTTCAGCTTTTTGGTTCCCACGTAAGGTAGCATGCATTGCTCTGCAGGCGGAGAACGAGATCAAATACATAATAGATTATGCAAATAAAAATATAATCTGAAAAGAAATTTGGAGATATATTCTAAAAGGAGGGAAAGAAGACAGTGGATTGAAGCAAAGGTTTGAAAAATCAACTGATTCTGATCCAGTTTGGCCTACCCAAAGTGGATCCTAGAGCAACAAAGCAATGGATCCCGTAGAAGTAGCTATATGACCCGCAGTTGGAGCACAAAAAACTCCAGTGTTAGTTTGCACATCCAGGAGGAATGGATCAATCCATAGAAAAAGGAAGAGTAATCCACTCCTCTACGTATGTGGTGTAGCTCTGGAAAAAGGCAAGTTTGAAAGAAGTGGATGAGGTTGGGAGCAAGAGGTGTTAGCAAATTACATGAATGCACGTGTGAGGAACAAGGTGGGTAAATTAGGATTTAAGTATGCTTACGTATTTACCCATTAAAAAATATTTAGTTCAATAATTTGTGGCAAACTATTAAGTAATTGGTCAAGGAACAAGTATATGCTAATGAAAGCTATCAAGGAACAAATGTAGTAACTATCCATATTATTATTAATTGATATTTTCAATCAATATATATAAACCTAAAAGCCTCTGTTTAGGCCCAATAAGTAGGTCAAAATCGAGAAACTCAATAAAAAAAAGGTAACCTATGTTCAATTATAAAATTGAGACCCACCTAAATATTATATTTTTCTAGAGATTTAATTATTCATCTCTAAATTCATATCAAATTTTGCTTTCTTTAAATTTAAAACTTAAAGTAGTTCCAAAAATTAAAAAGAACTTTTAGAATGTATATTATTTAATATTCAACACATAATGCATGAACAATGAACATGAATTTTATAATAATTGATATCTATATTATATGAAGTTATCTATTAATTACAAATAGGTATTATTGTATGGTGATTAAATTATATATTATTGCTTCATAAATTTGCATATTATATATTTGAAGATAAAGATAATAATGCTAACATACTTTAATACACTATAATATAACAATAAAAAAATAATGTCGATTTAAAAAAATGATATGATGTTAATAATGAATTTTGATAGTATCATAGTTCATATTATTATATAATAGTCACTACATAGAAAATAATCATATCCTTTTTCTCCTTTTACAGTGAGTGATTCCAATACCATTCTGCCTACTATTTGAATGAAACAATGATACTTTCTATGATAAATAAATCATATGAAATATAGATTGGAAAAGGTTTCTTCCTAGAAATCAAGTGGAACTTATAAGCATGGTTTAAAATTTCGACCCATACCGAGATTTCGGTCTCATACCGGAACGATACGGTTTCGGTATCATATCGTGCCGTGCCGACACGGTTTCGGTATTTTTTATTTATATATAATAATAATTAGATAAATATGTTTATTATGTATAATTTAAAAATAAATTGTATATTAATTTTATATAAGTTTTCGATGTTAGGTCAATTTTATAGCTCTCTAATGTCCAGATTAAATAATCATAATTATATATATCAATATAAAGATGTTATTTTATATATGATAATCATATAAATTATTTATTTATTTATTCGTTTAATTAATTATTAATTTAAATAATATATTTAAAATAATAAAAAAATCAGAATATTAATTAAATATTAAAATAGTAAAAATAATATATATATATAAGAATATAAATATGATTTATTAGAATTTTTTAAAATTATTTTAGATTTTTTTAAAATATATATATATTTTTTTAATTTTTAAATTTTGTTTAGAATTTTTGAATAAAATTTAAAGTTATAAAATGAATTTAGAATATTAATTAATAAATTTTGGATTTATTAAAGGAATTGTTTAAATTAATCAAATAAAGAGAAATTGAAATCGCGGGTGGGGAAACCGCCCGCGGCGCTGCAGGCGCTGGCGACGCCGGGAGGCCGCGACCGCGAGGCTGCAGGCGCCCCGCGAGGTCTCCGACGCTTGCGGAAATTTCTGGTGACGCCGGAAGCCTCCCGCGACCACGAGGCTACAGGCGCCGGCGGCGCCCCGCAAGAACTCTGTTGCTTGCGAAAGCTTCCAGCGCCGCCGGGAGCCTCCGGCGACGCCTCTGGTGCCGCCGGAAGCCTCCGGCGGCGGCGGCGCATCCGGGACCCGAAAAATGGCGTGCCGCCCGCGAGCCGGTTTCGCTCCGTGAGCGGAACGGTAAAAACCGCCCATGCCGCCCAACACGTAACGGTATTACAATCCTTGCTTATAAGTAAGCTTCAAATCAGTGTATTTACAATCCTAGCAGATTAGTGCAATACTGATGCAAAGAGAACAAATAAGCTCAAAAGAAAGGGAAGAATTGAGACTTACACTGACTTCAACATGGTGATCTGTTTCACTAGCTTGTTTAAGTTTGGCAGAAGTATCTTTAACTAACTGCCCAATTTGTAGCCTAGTATTATGCCTGTCAGCAAAGTAAATAAAATTAAACAATGAGGAGAAAAATAGGTTCGATGAGAGAACAAGTTTTCCTTGGTAAACACAGAATCCGAAAAATCAAACTAAAGTGTAAAGGTATGTAGAAGAACAATATTAGCTACTCCTATAACTGATTAAATACAAGCTAGTAAGCTACCACATTTTTTTCAACTTAAATTGTTCAAGAATTAGAAGTAATGATACTACTGACATCAAAAATAAAAATGATTGAATGTTTGTTTGTTCTTCATGTTTTACTTTGTAGCTACAATAGCAAAAGGTGACAGCAGGTTCTTCCTTAGTTACAGAACTTAAGGTGTGAAGGAAAACTTATTGTTCTTTTAAGATATGGCTTGAAAATCTTGCAGGGACATCACAAGAACCTAATTTTATCATACACCTTCAATAAGCACACGGTGCTAACAGCAACAATTAATAAATACATTAATGAGCATATCCAAATAGAAAGCATGTAGGATCTATCAACTATTTTGGTGAACATTTTTTTCATGCATCAAAATTCTCTGTAAACTCAAAAAAGAAAAAAAAAATTATTGGTTATTTAGGACCTCCAACACCTTGCTATCGGACAATGCCAACAAAAAGAACATTTTTGCAGAACAAAAGCTGTCCACTTGAGTCGAATGAGAGAACACGAATCATAATTCTTGAGGAATTTATGAGAAATCGACGTGATTTTAAAACTGAATCAATCCATGTATTGCTGGTATCAAGGCGAGACTAAGAAAGAGAAACACTTATACATGTAGATTAACATTAAAAAGATAAAGAAACCAAATTATACCAATTTACCTGTTTTAGATTTCTCACACACAACAACATTCTTATTAACCTAGAAGCCCGCGGCAATTCGCCCGAATCATTATATAGAAGCCCGTGGCAATTCAAATTAAACCAACCGATACCAACGAGCAGTTGCATTGAGACGGTGGCATAAATAACATAAAACGAAATTAGAAGGGAAAATATCCCATAGGGTCGTGCCCCTCACAGCTTGTTACGGAGCTCGAGGGTATCCTTGACGGTGCCGATCGTGTTGACCAGGCGCTCGAAGTTGCGAACGGTCGTGGTGATCTGGAACAACCCCGCGGCTACTGTCTGCGTCTGATCCTGCTGCCCGCTGGTAAGACCCCGCCGACCGATGAGCGGTCGCCCCGCTTCCAGATCCTGGAAGCTCATCCTCTCTCCCTCGGCGTTAAACGCAGAGAGAGCGGATGCGAGAAGAATCGCCGAAACGGCAGCCGACAGGGAATTCGCGTACGCAAGAAAAGCAGCCGCAATTGATCGAGACTTCGATTGATTTGGGGGAAAAAAAAAAGGAACGACAATCAGCGAGGTGGGGAGAGGGGCGAGGGTTGCGACTTGGGAGAAGAAAGCCAAACAAATTGGGAATCAATCAAACGAGTTGGAAAACGAATGCCTTCTTCTGGGAACCGAACTGAGACCGAACCGTATAATGTTGCCGGGTTGACGGATGATCGATTAAACCGATTACGCCGGCCCAAAGACGTCTCTCCTAAATGGAAGACTAATGAATTGAATATTAAGTTTTATGCGAATTTAATAATAATAATTTATTTATATTTATTTAATATATAAAAATCAATTAAATTAATAATTTTGTAAATAATATCGATGGGGTTGAATAGCCCGTGGCGGACACGTGGCTGAAGAAGATGGGTGGCAATATATGGCCAGTCTGAGTGACTCCCCTTTCAAAGCTCCCTGGACGCTCTCGGGAAGAGGATCCTTCGGGGCCCCCACGGTAAACACGCCCTGGAGGCCGGATCAGAAAATCCTTCCCAAGATCACCCCGAGAAGTGGGGTCCCAAGACCACCTAGGGGGAGCGGAGCGCCAAGGACCTACCGGGCCAGAAGACCCCGAGATTACCTCGGGAGAGCGGAGCCCAAAAATGTCGCAACAGGTCGAACTTGATAACGGCGTAGACCGTTTCAAAGACTATCCGGTCACCGACGAAGGGGGACGTGACATAGATCATGGGGACACACGAAAGCAGCCGTCGCAGGTATAAAAGGTACTCCAACCCCTCTAGTAAGGGGGTTACGCATTCTCTACTACTCATATACTGTCTTGCCTTCTTTTCATCTTCTCCATCGAGGCACTGACTTGAGTGTCGGAGTGGGCTCCGCCGGACAACCTCCGACGTGTTCCCCTAACGCTCGTGTTAATCTCGCAGGGTGTGGAGTTCCTCCTCCAGCGTTAGCATCCGCGTGGGTTGAACCCTGGTGACTCATCCACCGACGGATCGGGATCGTCCACCTTACGGACAACCATGGAGTAGGAGCTTTATCTCCGAACCACGTAAATCGGTTTGTCTTCTTAGTTATTAGGTTTGTTATTTGTTATTCCGCTTGGGCGCAAACAACATGTAGGAAGAAAACTGCGATCGAAGTAGATGAACGGCTATTCACCCCCTCTCTAGCCGTACTTCAAGGTCCCAACAGTAAGGTCTTTTCCAGAGGACAGTGTGGAACATGTGGGTACATCCCCTGCCATGCTCTCCCGGAAAGAGGCAACATCATCTTTGTTATGCTCCCCTGTGACGCCAAAAACCCCTGGTAGAAGGGGGGACAATGGAGGACGCGCCGAAAGGTGATACGTTTCATAGGGGACTCCGGGAGTGCCTGACTCAGCCCAAGCCGTCAGGACTTCACACCCCGTTGTGCGGTGAACTTTCTCCCTTGGCCGGTTCCCCTCAAGGCTGCAATCTCCTTTTCCTCTAGGGTCCATGAGAAGGGGAAGAAGAGACGGTGGGGAACCAACGCATTGGCTTCCCACCTTTATATAGGGGGTTGTCAAGCCGCATTTAATGCAAGCACAGTGCAGGAGCAGTAATGAACGCTGACCTTGAAGCGTCGCGTTGATTAGTATGTTCCGTCGCGCCTGGGAACTTGCAACCCTTTATGGGTCAATTCAATGGATTGTTTGGGATTCGGAGACGATGGTTCGGAGGCCGCTAACACTCTCTAGAAAGAAGAGTCGCACCCAGGAGGCTAAGGGGAATAGCGCGCGACCTAGTACTTGGGCTTACGGGGGGTAGATGGGGAAGATCCGCACCCAGGATCAAACCCGAAAAACCTCGATCTTTCTACTCTTTGAGCCCTCAATGCGAAAACAAACGACACCGAGAGCCAAACGTAAAAGCATGCACTTGACAGTAAAGTAAAGAAAAGTTGTCATTATAATCAAAAGGGGTACATCGGGGCCAAGCTCCCGGGTAACACATGATCCTACAACTTTTTGTCCTCGGGAAAGATCTCTTCCCAAACTCGATCGATGCTCATGAAGCCCAGGTCAGCATCCGGAGGCAAAAGTTGGGCCTTTTTCAGCTGGTCAATCGCCCCGTAAAGTCTTGCTTCAAGCGCTTCATTACCTGGCCGGCAATAATGTCGCCAAACTCATCCGACTCTAGGTACTTAGCCTTGAAGTCTGCCTCAGCTTCCTTCAAACGAGAAGCCTCGGCAACCCAAAAGTTGCACATGGCGGCCTCAGAAGCCTCCTTGGCACGCTTTAACTGCTCCATCTCTGCAGTCATTTTGTCTTGGTCTGCCAGAACTTCCTTGAGCCTGTCCGAGACGACACACACTTCCGACCGTGCCTGGGCCAGATCCTCCTCGAAGACAGATAGGCGATCAACCGCCATCAGGAGGTCGGACTCCTTCTGGGCAAGCTGACAATCTTGGTCTTTGACACGTTCGTTTGACCTCCCGGCCGAGGCCTCTAGAAGGCGGATATCGCCCAACAACCTCTTCTCCTTCGCTTGAAGTTGGTCCCGCTCCCGAGTCACCTGGAGCAGGTCGTTGGTGACGGTCACCGCCTTCTCAGATGCCAAACGTTCCCAGTGGCTGGAACTCTAAAGAGAGGACTCCATAGCCAGCAGGTGTCCAGCTGATGCTTCACCTTTGCGCGAAGAGCTCTGCTGACCCCCGCTTGCATAAGTCCCACCCAGTGTTCGTGGTCAGCTGCGGTCTCTACTCTCAGGGCCCAGCGGATCAAGGCTTCAATCTGGGGCTAAGTGTACAAGCCACGGTCGGCTGTCAGACAGTCTTCGGCCACCTATCATTGCACCAAGGAATTACATAACATACAAGAAAACGTCCTATGTACGGGAACACACACCTTCAGAAGGGACTCGCGGAGAATGGTGAGAGGCTCCGCAGAGACCCGCACGGTTGCTCCCCCTTGAGACCTCGAGGTGTCAGCCCGGCTCTCAAAAGGCAACAAGCCCCTGCGCAGAGGAAGTAGCTGGACAGTAAGAGCTTCGGGGGCAGTGTAGAAGGGTCGGAATCACCCTCCTCAGAGCTGGAAGTCCCCTCGGAAGAGGGTCCCTCAGCAGGAACCTCCTTCAACTGCACTAGGGGGAAAGATTGCATGGAAGCCTCCAATGCCGCATCTAGCCTCTTTTGAAGGCGGTCAAGTTACATGCGGTATTGGGTGGGCAATTTTCTTACCCTTAGGAGTCTCGGCAGGGTCAACTGAAGGAGAGCCGGAGGCCTGGACACCTGTCTCCAGAACAACAGCCGGCGGAACGGAGGAAGATAGGGGAATGGATTCCCCACCATCGGAAGGAGAAACATCCTCCTTAGGGACAGAAGAAAGGGTGTTGGGGCCATCGAAGCGCAACCTTTTCCATCTGGGACCTAAGCCTTCCGGAACCCGCCTCTTCTGCCGACCAGCGAATTGGGCTGTTGAGGGGGTAGTAGGAGGTAAGGACCCCTCGCTGACCCCCTCCGGACAGACAGCAGCTGGGGGCAAGTCACCCTCTGAAGGGATGTTCGCCCAAGGGTCAACCGACAGACCGGAAGTCCCCTGGTTCGCAAATGGGAAGGCGCAGCAGTAGCCTTTGCCCTTCCTGGTGAGGCAAGCTCGCGGGACGATTCGACAGTCCCCTTCGAGGACTCGGCGGGCACAGAGGGTGCATCAAGAGCGACAAGGGGAGGAGCCAGCGCCTCCTTGTTAGCCTCCTCCCACTTGATAAGTCGGTGCATTGCCCTCGGAAACATGAGTTCCTCTACAATAGTCAGGCCGAGGGATATCAATTAGAACTACTAAGCATTAACGAAAAGGACGAACGTACCAAGGCTGTGACTGATCTGGGTCACTTTAGAGCTAAGGGTCGCTCGGTATATGAGCTCCTCACTCTGCACCAGACCCGGACCCCTGAACTCCATGCCGCAGAGTATGTTCATGGCCCGTTGGTAGGCGGGACTCTGGAGGAAATCCCCCAAGGAGGGAGGAGTCGGTAGATCCTCCGTCCAGCGGAGAGGGCTGAAGGGTTGCGTAGGCAGTTGGATGAAGAAGAACTTCTCTTTCCACCCTTTATGCGAGGAAGGGAACCCCCTAGGAATCTATGGCCGGGACGCGTTGAAAAGCTGAAAACCCCGCGCGAGCTGATCGGAACGAAGAATGAATGGAAAAGACATGGGATCAGAGGGATGTCGAAAAGCTTAAAGATAATGTATGCCCCGCTCATTTGAGCAAAGGCGTTGGGAGCCATCTAGTGGAGGGGGATATCAAAATAAGAAGCCACATTCATGAAAAACGGGGGAATGAGGAAGCGAAGCCACGATTCTACTTGCACCAAAAAGAAGATAAAGAAGCTTACGAGAGGCTCCACTGGCATCTGATCTACTTTAGGGATCACCACCGCCATCTCGGTCGGAATGTCATAGGTCTCAATGGCCGCCTGCAAAGCCTCCGGCCTTACTCTCGAAGAGGCAAACTCGTACCACTCCGCCTGATAACCTTCCATGGTTCGTAAGGGAAAAGACGAGAAGGAGGCAAATGACTTATGTTAAAAAGAGTCCTTAGAGAAAAAGATGAAGACGAGGTGCACCCAATCATGAAGCCAGAAGTTGGCTGAACGTCTTCGTCTCCCCTTCTTATACAGAAGAAGTCGTCCGCATGAGTGCAATGGGGGCAAGGCACGTGGAAGGCAAGAACCCGCCACATCGGGGCAGCGCCAGGGAACAGTCGTTTGACATGAGCCGGCTACAGCTGCACACGTTAGTAAGAGGTCGTGAAGAGAGCAGTTGGGGCACGTGGCGATGGAGCATTCGCGAAGGGACCTAGTCGCCATCAAAGAGCGCCATGTGCCTTTATGAAAGATAGACAAGTATCATTGCAGTACCTCGAAAGTCATAGAAGCCTTTTGGGAAAGACAAAACTAAAAAGGGATTATCTCAGGACCCGGCCCCGGGGCAAATTCTACAATACTAGAACCCAGTATAACTGCCAAGGGAGCAGTAACGGGTGCAAGGATCCACTGGGACACAACTTCTTCATCACCACACTAGTCCGATCAGTCAGCAACACTTCCTTCGATCAGACTTGAAGGGAGGGATTTGTGATGGGACAAGTCTGAGCGACTCAGCGACTCCCCTTTCGGAGCTCCCGGGACCCTCTCGGGAAGGGGATCCTCCGGGGGCCCCCGTGGTAAACACGCCCCGGAGACCGGATCAGAAAACCCCTCTCGGGATCACCCCGGGAAGTCGATGTTGGGGCAATCTATGGTCCGGAGTGACCATGTGTTTTAATGTTTGGGTAAAGAGTTTAAGTTAGGTTCACCCTTGTGTTTGATATGTGTATTTGAGTGTGCAGGTTTTGCAAGATACACATGGACTTAGCTGGACGGCTTCGAGACCGGTGAAGGATGGCATGGGAGACAAGCTGAGAGCATGCATGCATCCGAGGGATCGTGGACAAAGCAGGAATGATGAGCTGAGAGAAGCGGACTTCGAGGCATACGTGAAGAATGACATGGGAGACAAGCCGTGGGCTTGCAGGCATCTGAGGGACGAGAGACAAAGTCGAAGAGGGCTTGAAGGCAACAGATCGAGGCTGCTGGAGCAGGAACGATGAGCTGAGGGAAGTGGACTTCGAGGCATACGTGAAGGGTGGCATGGAAGACAAGCCGTGGGCTTGCATGCATCCGAGGGACAAGAGCCAAAGTCGACAATATTGATGCAGTCTGGCCCGATTGTTGTTTTGGTGCTGACAACGATTTAAGTTTAGTTGAATGGATTTGGATTAAGTCCAGGTGGATCGGGAGATCGCACGCTGGCATGGAAAAAGTCCTAACTTGGAGAGTTAGGTGTGAAAAAGTCCTAGCCTGGAGGGCTAGGTGTGAAAAGTCCTAACCTGGAGGGTTAGGTGGGAAAATCCTAGCTTAGAGGGCTAGTGTGGAAAATCCTAACCTGGAGGGTTAGGTGTGGAAAATCCTAGCTTGGAGGGCTAGGTGGTGAAAAGTCCTAACCTGGAGGGTTAGGTGTGAGAAAGTCCTGGCTTGGAGGGTCAGGTCCTAGCCTGGAGGGCTAGGTTGATGAAATCCCGGCTTGGAGGGCCAGGTCCTAGCTTGGAGGGCTAGGTTGATGAAATCCCGGCTTGGAGGGCCAGGTCCTAGCTTGAAGGGCTAGGTTGAAGTCCCAGTGAGTGAAGCTGGGCATGGAGTCTTGGTCCGAGGGATCAAGCACGAGTCGGAGATGGGCCGGAGGCTGGTTCTCTCGACTAAGAGTGGGTTTGGCCTTGCCCGGATCGATCTAGTGACCGATCAGGGAAGTTGGCACGAAGTTCCCTCTTGGATCGGTTTGGTGACCGATCCAGCGATGTCTGATCGGTCTGGTGACCGATCCAGCGATGTCTGATCGGTCTGGTGACCGATCAGGGAGCTTCCAGTAACTTTGGCAAACCTACTGATCGGCTCCTGATCGGTCTAGCGACCGATCAGGGAGAAACTGTGACCGATCAAACTGAACGATCAACTGTCGTGAGGTTTCTCACTCTGACCGATCAGGCTGGAGCCTGATCGGTCTGGGATCAGCCTGATCGGTCTGGTGACCGATCAACCAGTGGATTCCGGGCAGGATTGTGGCAAGCTGATTTCCGGATCGGTTTAGTGACCGATCTGGTGACCGGTCAGGGTGACCGATCATACGAGCCTGCGATCCCAAGTTTTTCATTGGGGACCGATCAGGTTGGAGCCTGATCGGTTTAGGATAGTCCTGATCGGTCCGGTGACCGATCACTTTAATTCAAACGCGCTGTCAGACGCTATGATCGCGCCTGCTTTCACTGATACGCTACTGATGTCACTTTGATCTTCTTTGCTATTACTGATATAAGTTTGATTTCATTTGCTAAACCTCTGATTGAGTGTGTAGGTGACAGGGATGGATTCAAACACTCAAGGAGAGTCAATGGAGGTCTTTCCTTGGAGCAGGTTTGTCCATTTGCCATCTCAGGTTGCAACGGCTGGAGCTGCTGACTGGAGCTTGGATGAGGGAAGCTCAGGGAGTCCAGGGAGAGCTAAGTGGTAGCTAGCGTTGGCAGGTGAGCAGCTGGAGGCTGCAGTGAGGTGGTGACCTGGCGATGGTGGAGAAGACTTAAGCTGCGTAGCGGAGAAGGGTTGAAAAGACTTCTCGCAAGAGCTTGCTGCGAACACTTCTTGTTGTGTGCTTGTGCTATCTGCTGTTCCATCATCTTGAGCAAACAACTGTGATCTTTGAAGCAACCTTTTGTTACTTGGGCACTTGGGAGAAGAGAAACAAGAAGCTTGAGTCCATCAGCGAGAAGACACGAAGAGGAGAGTCTTGCGTGAGATCTGCGCTGGGTGGAGCTTGGAGAAGTTTGCTTGTGTTCTTGTGGTTCTAAGTGCTAAGTAAGATCCTTCTTGTGTTTCCTATACTTTATACTTCATCATCTTGAAACGCTGTGGAGAGGTTACTCCACCGAGAAGGAGGTTGCATTTTATCCGGTGTTCACCGGGGCTTGATCTGCCGACGATCAAGGGATCGCCCACCTTAAGGGCACGCCAAGGAGTAGGGGCAAGTTATCCCCGAACCTTATAAATCCTCTTGTTAGCGTTCTTGCATTTGTTTATGCTTAGCTTAGGGTGTAATTTCTGCAATACTCTATTTTGTGTTATTTGCTTCCGCTGTGCTACTAACCAGTTAAGTGCAGAAAAATTTATAAGTGCTAAGTTTCGGTGTATGGCTACATTCACCCCCCTCCCCTCTCTAGCCATCCAAGGTCCAACAAGTGGTATCAGAGCTTGAGGCTCTGTTCAAGCGGTTTAACAACCGAGAGCTAACAAGGATGGCTGTGAGTGAAGGTTTCAGCACCAGCAGACCACCATTGCTTGACGGATCTGATTTTTCATATTGGAAGTCAAGGTTGGAATTTTATTTGAAGACAAACATGAGCCTGTGGTTCTCAGTAAAGGAGGGTTTCTCTCCTCTAAAGGATATTGAGGGAAAATATCTAGACTTCTCCATGTGGTCGGCTGAGCAAATCAAAAAGGGGGAAGCCAATGCTAAAGCTGTTGTCACCTTGCAATGTGGGATGAACAAAGAGCAACTAATCAAGGTTGGCCCCTTCACCTCTGCCAAAGACCTATGGAACAAACTCCTTGAGCTCCATGAAGGAACTCAAGACACCCGGACAGCCAAGAAGGATCTCCTTCATAGCCAACTCCAGAACTTGACAATGGGAGAAAATGAAACTGTAAGTATGCTTCATTGTCGATTCAATGAAATATTGAATGGTCTCCACTCCATTGATGAAAAGGTAGAAAACCAAGACCTAGTTGTTGGAACTCGGATGACTAGAGAGGGGGGGGTGAATATAGCCAATCACTTGAACTTTAGCACTTATCAAAAATTCTGCACTTAAATGTTTAGTAGCACAGCGGAAGTAATAAAAACAGAGTATGCAGAAAACCAAAACCCTAAACTATGAGCAAACACAAGAACGCTAACAAGAAGATTTACAAGGTTCGGGGATAACTTGCCCCTACTCCTTGGCGTGCCCGTAAGGTGGGCGATCCCTTGATCGTCGGCAGATCAAGCCCCGGAAGATCCGGATAGAAAGCAACCTCCTTCTCGGTGGAGTAACCTCTCCACAGCGTTTCAATCAAAGGTATAGTTTTAAGCACAATGAAACACAAGAAAGATCTTACTTAGCACTTAGCACAGACAAGAACACAGCAAGCTTCTCCTGAGCTCCACCCAGCGACGATCTCACGCAAAAACCCTTACTTCGTGTCTTCTCGCTGTTGGACTCAAAGCCTCTTGTTCCTGAAAGATCGATGTAGGCGTGCAGAGGGGGGGTGAATGCACTTTCGCGGACCGTTTGATCTCTACAAAACTGTTAGCGCAGCGGAAATAATATGTAAAGAGAATAACAATGCTAACAATACCAGATTTACTTGGTATCCACCCCGGTCGGGTGACTAATCCAAGAATCCGTCGGTGGATCACTCCCCGGATAACCTCCGGCTATCTCGTGTCGCTCCTTGTGGGTGGAGAAACCTCGCCACAACACCTTGGACACAATCTGAGAGTACAAGACTACTAACTTGCCCTATCCAAGCAAGTTTCGTCAAGAAACAATAGGAGAAAGCGAGCCCCTTTAAATAAGGCTCGAATATGAAACAGCCGCTACCAGTCGACTGCCCAAATGGCAATCAACTGGTCCCACTCAGATTCGACCGTTACAGCATAACGTTCAAATTCTGGCCAGCTGTTCCAGTTGGCACCAGTCGACTGCCCATAGGGCAGTCGACTGGCCCGAGACCTAAGCCTAAGGTTTCTCTCCGAGTATAAATCTCTCCGCACTCAAACCCTCCCGGCTTAACCCCTGAGTACATGCACTGATACTCAGCCACTCTCAACCTAGTTGACTCTTCACCAGCAGTCTTGACTGTTGCCTTCACGCCCTCTCCATCTTTGGCCCTCGTCCCTCGGATGCGCACGCAAGCCTCCAACTTGCCTCCATGCCACCCTTCACGTACGCCTCGAAGTCTGCGTCCCTCGGCTCATCATCTCTGCTATCAATGGTCCCTCAGATGCACACGTAAGCCTCCAGCTTATCTCCATGCCATCCTTCACCTGAAGACGTCAACCAAGTCCATGCGTACCTGTACACCTGCACACTCATGTACACATGTGAGAATAATACAAACCCTAACTTGACCATGTTACCCACACATCAAAATATCATGATCCTCCAGATCATCTAAGGGCCGATTGCCCCAATAGTTCCTTCCTCCAAGTGCTCAAGCAAGGGATGGTTGCTTCACTGATTGCAGTTGCTTGCTCAAGATGATGGAACTTCAGAACGCACAAGCAAAGTGTGGAGAACACAAATGCGCAGCAAGAACTCAAGACAGAAAATCGCTTCACGAACTCTACTCTGCTCTTCTCCTCTACGCCCTTTTGTTTCTCCACTGAGCACCAGGTGACACCATCTCACTGCAGCCTCCAGCTGCTCTCCTGCAATCACCAGCCACCACTGAGTTCTTCTGGACTCCCTGAGCTTCCCTCAAACCAGCCCCAGTCAGCAGCTCCAGCCGGTGCCAGTGTCCGTTGCAACCTGAGATGGAAAACGGACAAACCTGCTCCAAGGAAAGGCCTCCATTGACTCTCCTTGAGTGTTTGAATCCTTCTCTGTCACCTGCAGCTCAATCAGAGTGTTAGCACAGCATATCAAGCAGAAAATCGTGTATCAGATGTTAAGCGCAGAGAATCGGATACTTTCAGACGCGATCAGAGCATCTGACAGTGCATTTTGAATTAAAGTGATCGGTCACCGGACCGATCCAGGGCTCATGGGTCGGTCACCAGACCGATCCACCGCTTTGCTGGGACTCCCAGCTCTCGCGGCGACACAAGCCTGATCGATCACCAGACCGATCAGAGTGAAGCCTGATCGGTCACCAGATCGATCACGTAGCTCCCTGTCCGATCAGGCTCAAGCCTGATCGGTCCACGTCTAAGTGAACAATAACCGCGGAAATCAAATCCTAAGTCTTTGATCGGTCACCAGACCGTTCAGAAGCTGATCAGCGGGGGAACTCAACTCACTGAGTGCTCCCTGATCGGTCACCAGACCGACAGAAGCAAGGCAGTGAGGAAGCTGCCTGCTCCCTGATCGGTCACCGGATCGATCAGGAGCCAAGCAACGAGGCAACGGCCTGCTCCCTGATCGGTCACCAGACCAATCAGGAGCCACACAGTAGGTTCCCAACATCACTGTGCACTCCCTGATCAGTCACCAGACCGATCAATCATTGCTGGATCGGTCACCAGACCGATCCAGGGACTCAAACCTAGCCCTCCAAGCTAGGGTTTCATCTAACCTAGCCCTCCAAGCTAGGACTTTTTCACCTAACCCTCCAAGTTGGGAATTTTCACCTAACCCTCCAAGTTAGGACTTTTCACCTAGCCCTCCAAGCTAGGACTTGTCACCCAACTCTTCCGAATTAGGACTTTTCCAAACCTAGCCCTCCAAGCTAGGACCTGACCCTCCAAGCCAGGACTTTTTCACCTAACCCTCCAAGTTGGGACTTTTCACCTAACCCTCCAAGTTAGGACTTTTCACCTAGCCCTCCAATCTAGGAATTTTCACCCAACCCTTCCGAATTAGGACTTTTCAACACCTAGCCCTCCAAGCTAGGATTTTCCACACCTAACCCTCCAGGTTAGGATTTTCCAACACCTAGCCCTCCAAGCTAGGATTTTCCATACCATGCCTAATCCCTGATCAGGACTTAACCATAATCATAATCATCAACATCAATCTAAACTAAAATCGGTGTCAACACCAAAACAACAATCAGGGTCAGACTGCATCAACAATCTCCCCCTTTTTATTGTTTGACAACACGATTTTAAGTTTAGGGATTCCCAATCAATTTTCTCAAATTCAGAATCATAGGGGAATCAGGATCCTCCCCCTATAACATGATCATCCTAAACTTAACCAACCACACTCTCCCCCTTTGTCGAACACCGAAAAGGGTCTAGAGGGGCTGTTAAGTTTAACCATACTCCTCATCAACCCTAGGGATATCCCAAAACAACAAAGATATGATTGATTTTTGATAAACATATGAGCACATATGACAAAGATAAGGCATGACAAAACAGACATATGTATCATACGGGCAAGGCGTCATAAGCAAAATCATAAGCATGCATAATACGGCATACATGCAGATAGTAATCATGTGAGCACACATACATGCCAATAATCAAAACATGATAAGGCAAATATAAAATACATGCCAAATATCAGATGCATTATGTCGCATCAAGGTCAAGACACCTCAAAAGAATTGAGCACAATCAAATATGGCACTCATTATAACAGTCAATGTCATCAATCCCCCGCGTGGTCATCGTCTGAAGAGTCAGCAATATATATAACATCCCCTGATGGAGGGATGCTGGGGGACGCACCACCAGGAAACGTATGATGATACCACTCCTCATACCATGTGTCCTGTAGTGAGCTGATCTCAGAGACGTTGGATGCGAGAGCGTCGAGTCGGCGATCGAAAGACTGAAACTCCGAGCTGACCTCCTGGTGCCAGAGCTCGGAAATATGTAGCTCGCACTGCATCAACTGCTCTAACTCCACAACCTGCCAGCGTAGGTCAGGAGCCCACTCATCATAATCCTCAGTACCAGCGGACGGCTCCTGATCAAGGGCTGCTCTCGGTAACTCCCCCATACGTCTCCGATCCTTCCACCTTAGCCCCTGCGGCCCGACAACAATGCCGGACTGAGCGAGCATGCGACGATCCAAGCGGCAGTTCTGTCGAACCATGGGCACAATGCAGCCCTGTGAAACATCGATACCTACGGACTGCAGCCAAGCAGTAATGATATGGCCAAAGGGCATGTAAACCGTCTGACCGTACCTCTAACTGTGGACGATTATGGAGAAGTAGATGGAAATCACTGGGTCAAAGTCTAACTGTTGATGCATCCCGTAGAGCATCAAGCAGTGGAAGGAGTGAATTTTATCTAGATGTTTCGAAGTAGTCGGGAGGAAACAGTTAGTGATGATCTTAAACAAAATATAGTCTATAGGGGAAAGGTGGAGAGCAGGAAATGTGGGAAAATCACGGGTGCGCTCACCGGAACCCCTTGGCTTGGGATGACCTCGAAAATACTCATAGATGGAGTCAGGGGTGACTCCAGCAAAAGGAACCGGAAGAGGATCAGGAAGATAAGAGTAGAGTGAGAAGTTGTTATCAGAACGACGACAACCAAGAAATGCAGTGAAGGCTGATAGAGTAAAATCAAGATCGACACTGGCGACACGGGTCCTTCACCCCGTGCCCTCACCACTGACCATGTTATTATAGAACATGCAGAGAAATTTCTCGGCGCAAGAAATGAGCGCAAAAACCTTGAGCAGGTAGAGAACTTGCAAAGAACAAAGAAGAGCTCGTAGAGACCTTCGCAGGAACTCGCACACAAGGAAGAGGGAGACGCAGAAAGAGGACTCACGCACAGCAGTAAGATGCGCAAGAGGGAGTTTTCGGCGTTAGGGTTCGGCAATGAGAGGTTTTGGAGGAGTTAATCGGTTGGTGGATCGGTCCACCATCCGAAATTTAATGTGATCGAACGGATCACCGTTCGATCTGAGAGCGCCCAGACCGATCAGGCTCTTGCCTGATAGGACTGGCCTGGTCCTGATCGGTCGGGTGACCGATCTGGCAGGCTCCTGATCGATCGTCTGATCGATCAAGAAGCGAACAGTAGGGTTGGATGATATTCGAGAAGCCCCCTGATCAGTCTCTGGACCGATCACCACAGGGTGCCAAATCGGTCCGGGGACCGATCCAGGCAAGCACAGAATGTTTGGACAGAATTCCGCAAAGTCACTGCAGCCCCTCTGATCGGTCGGTGAACCGATCACCACAGGATGGAGCTAGATCGGTCCGGCTGATCGGTCCAGTGACCGATCAGGGTTCCTGATACTCCCTGATACGATCTGAAACTTTCAGTTTTAGACATTCACACGACTTTTGAAGGAATCTGATGAAGAATATTGATCTTGGAAGGGATTCCTTGACTATAATTGATCCCTAAACAAGGATCAAAGGTCCTTATGGTTTTGAACAAATCACTTTGCTCCACCCAAGTGGAGTCAAACTCAATCAACAATCATTCAAACAAGTTTTAACCAAGATTGTGCCAAATTCAAATTTCCAATCAAGTTTCCTTGATTGGAATGTCCAAGTATGATCATGGAGCCAAATACACATGTGTTATGCATTGGTTTTCCCCATACTTGGTCACCGAAGTGATTTTTATCTCGTCAACTTAATTTCTCAAGGGATGCATTGACATTTTGAGAGATTAAGTTGATCCTAACATCTCACCCTATTTCTAGCAAACAAAAACGTTTTGGTAAACCTTATAGTTTGTGTGAGATGTCCCCAAAGTTACCCAATTGTATCCCAACAATTTCGAAATGATCACACAGGGTTTTGGATGCATTTTGATCCTATGAGGCGCGACACATTCCCAACTCCCTTCTTAAGAAACTAAACTCATTTTCGGGGAGTGGTTTAGTGAAAATGTCAGCGAGGTTTGACTTGGACTCTACATGTGAGAGTACAATATCTCCCCTAGGAACATGATCCCTAATGAAGTGGTGACACACTTCAATATGTTTGGTCCTAGAATGATGGACTAGATTCTTGGTTAGATTAATTGTGTTGATGTTATCACACAATACTTGTGTTGGTGCAGACAGCACCCAAGTCGAACCTGTGTTTTGATAATGGCAAAAGGGTTCAAAAGTTAAGATGTTATGTTTATCTAACATGCTACTTGAGTGTGCAGATTAAAGTCCTAGCGAAGGACTGCTAGGCACCTAGCGAAGGACTGCTAGGCATCGGAACCCTAAGACCCAACGAAGGGCTGCTGGGCACCTAGCGAAGGGCTGCTAGGAGTCGAAGACCTAGCGAAGGACTGCTAGGTACCAGGCGAAGGGCTGCCTGGAACCAAAGACCCAGCGAAGGGTTGCTGGGCACCTAGCGAAGGGCTGCTAGGAGTCGAAGACCTAGCGAAGGACTGCTAGGCACCAGGCGAAGGGCTGCCTGGAACTGAAGACCTGTCGAAGGACAGCTAGGCACCTGGCGAAGGACTGTTGGGCAAAAGTCCAACCGGAGGAGCCGGTTGGCAACAGGTAAATTCTCCTGAGAGGAGTAGGTGAGGACGCGTTCCCCATTGAGGGAACAGTAGGCGTCGGTTCGACCTAGGGCTCCATTTTAGAGACCCAAAGTCAGAACCAAGACAGCTACGGCTGTAAGAATCACTAACATTTTTGCTTTATCTTGTTTGGTACTAACCCTGGATACAGGACCGAAGGAACGAGTGTCTACAGCTCAGAAAGCCTCAAAGAAGTGAGGCAGCAGCTGGGTTGGGTGCCCGGAAGGACCCGAGCGCCCTAAGTACAAGCCAAACACGAGTTCAACAAAAGTACGCTTCGGAAGCATACTGGGCGGGGCGCCCCCATGCTCCTGGGCGCCCCGGGCTTAAGCCAACGAAGCGGATAAAGATCATCCAGCCGAGAAGCCCGCTGAAAGAGTCAACCAGGGCGCCCCCACAGTCAACTCTCAGCCCTATTCGAGTGGGATAAGGGCTGACCGAGAGTTGCTCGGATCGGCTGACACGTGGGGGGGGGGGGCGCCCCCAACGTTCAGGGCGCCCCAGGAGGCTATAAATAGCCCCTCGACCCCAAGGCTTCAGACATCACTACTTCCAACGCCAATACACTCTTCTACTCAAGCGCTCTGCTTCGGAAACCTCCCAACTCGAGATACAAGCGCCGACGATGTCCCGCTGCTCCGAAGTACAATCCACACCGGACGTCGGTAACGAAGAGTTGACTTTTTAAGTTTACTATACTACTATTGTAACATCCTTCTATAAACCCTTTTTGCGCACATATAGAATTGCCCGCAGTAAACGGTCAACGACCGTGGGCCTTGGAGTAGGAGCCGACCGCGACTCCGAACCAAGTAAAATCTTGGTGTTTGTGTGTTGTTTAGTTTTAATTTTTCCGCTGTGTATTCTCTTTTTCAATCCGAAACGATTTACGATATTCACCCCCCCCCTCTATCGTATTCTCTCGATCCAACAAGTGGTATCAGAGCGGGGAAGCTCAAATTTGGTGCAACCACCAGTTTGAGAATTTTTCGGATTTTCTTCGAATTATTTTCTTTTTCGAATTTTTTTTATCGTTAATCGAGACCGGTGCAACACCCCTCGATAATTATTTTTTTTCCCGCACTGCTAATCCAAGACCAAGTCTTGGGACAGAGTTTTCCTTTCTTTTCTATCTTTTTCAGATAAAATCCTTAATGGCCATGCAAGAAGGCTTCAGCACCGCAAGACCACCGCTCTTCAGTGGGGAGGACTTCTCCTACTGGAAGAGCAGAATGGAGGTCCACCTGAAAACTCAGGTGGACATGTGGATAATCATCCAGTCCGGACTGGAAATACCAAGGAATGCTGACGGAGTACAACAATCTTATACTGAATGGGGCGCTGCACTCAAAAAGAAAATTGAAGCCGATGCCAAAGCGACCCAAACACTCCAATGCGGCCTAACAAAAGAGGAACTGAACCGGGTGGGTCCATTCAACAGCGCCAAAGAACTCTGGGGTAAGCTGATCGAACTACACGAAGGAACCTCTGACACCCGAATCAGCAAGAGGGACCTTCTGCTGAACAAGCTGTACACCATCAAGATGAACGACGGCGAATCAGAGCTCAGCTCCACGCCAGAATTCAGGAGACTGATGAACGGTCTACACACCATTGGTCACAAGGTAGAAAACCGTGACCTAATAAGGTATGCCCTTAACGCTTTCCCAAGAAACACCTTGTGGGCATCTATGGTAGATGCTTACAAAGTTTCTAGGGATCTTTCCAAAATCAAGTTAGATGAACTTTTTTCTGAACTCGAATTACATGAGCAGACTAACTGCAATCTGGCCGAGAAAGGCATTGCCTTTGTTGCAGGTAAAGCTGGAAAGACAACCAAGAAAAAGCCTCAACCTGCACCCGAGTCTGATTCAGATTCAGACTCAGAAGACAGCGAGGGAAATCGGCCTAAGTTGTTTCGGCTAGCCCGAGACTATTACAAAGAGCTAAAAAACCAGACCAACAGAAGGAAAGCCAGCCGAAGAAAGGAAGAACCAGCTGAACCCTCAAATGAGAAGAACAAACCCAACGTGACCTGTTACGAGTGCAAGAAGAAGGGTCACTACAAGACTGAATGCCCCAACCTGAAGGAAACAAAGAAGACGAGAAAGAAGAAGGCACTTCAGGCAACATGGGACGAGTCCTCCTCTGAAGAAGAAGAAGAGGTCCCACAGTCGAACCTGCTCGCACTAACCGCCTCAGAAGAAATCGAGACCGAGTCAGAGTCGGAGCCGGATGACGGCAAACTTACATTCTCAGAGGACGGCGAAATAACTGTAAGTGGTTTTTCAAGAAATCAATTAAATGAATTAATTTCCTATCTTTCTCAGATTTGGCGAAAGCTAAATTCTGAGTCGAATCTCTCCGACAGGAAGTAAAACTCCTGAAAGAGAGAGCAGACTCTGAACCCTTAACTGAGAAGGTTCAAGAAGGAACCTCTGCTCAAGTTGAAAAACTTGAATCAGAGAACTCTTTCTTGAAAACTCAAGTTAAGGATCTTAGAGCTGCCTTAGAATGATACACTTCTGGTTCCAAGGGTCTTGACATGATTCTTGGAAAATAAAAGTCGGTTCTAAATCGATCTGGGATAGGCTATAGAACCAAATCTAGACAAAGATCCTACTATGATGTACTGAACCAGTCCAGACCTAAAGTTCAGGCATGGGTACCCAAACTGTGCCTGAACAAACAAACTGGATCAAATCAGTATTGGATCCCCAAGGACAAGATTCACATCTTGCCGAACCATTATCGTGGCTTTAGTCCAGGGGGAGCCAAATTAAAAACAATATTTATAGTTAGATAAAATTCAATTCTTGTCTTCAAATTGCATGATTGCTTGTTTATTTAATTCCTGCAATTTACCATGCTTAGACTTAGGAATGGTTAGTTTAAGGATTGAACCAACTTAACTGAAATTTGAACAACATAGTATTGGGTGGCGGTGAGATGATAGTACGTTAGGGAAGCCAATTCTAATAAGGTCAAGTATACTCTACTTGGTCTCTTTAGACTGGTGAAACTAGCCGAAGCTACCGATCCAAGACCCAAACTAGTTAGACCAGAATTTTTCAAAAAATAATTTTGAAAATGAAATTTCATTAAAAGGCTTTGTCAAGGAAAGGGTTGATGATCCAATAAGGCTACGGCCAAAGAAGGCCTAGTGCCTCGCCAAGACCTGGAAGCCAATTTTTGAAATTCAAATTCAAATTATTCTTTGTAAAATTCGAATCTAACACAAATTTTCAGTTAATTATAGATTCAAACATTTCTTTAAAATAAAATCAACTGTTTTTAAAATTAATTCAAATTTTCAAAATAAATCATGATTTTACAAAATAATTTACTCTACTAAAACCTGTCTCACAAAACCTATAAGGCTAACGTGATTGATAACCCTAGATTTGGGTGAGACAGACTAGGATGTGAAAATCAATTTAGGCTATTCCTGATTCTAATTGGATCCAAATCAACAAAACTCTTTATGTGTAGGAACATAAAGATTTGGACCAATGGATGTTGGATAGCGGGTGCTCCGGACACATGACTGGAGATAAATTGAAATTCACCGAACTCAAGTTCAAAAACCTAGGCTCAGTGGCATTTGGCAACAATGTTACACTCAAGGTGATTGGGTCAGGTAATATTGAACTTAAATCTGACGTTGTTATTAACAAAGTTCTTTTGGTTGAAAATTTTAAATTTAACTTGCTTAGCATAAGTCAACTGTGTGATACTGGTTATGTAGTTACCTTTACCAATTATAACTGCCTAATTAGAAACCTGCAAGACTCAGAAATCATGCTTAAGGGCACTAGGAAAAATAATGTTTACATTATAAACCTACCTCTAGTACCTAAGTGCATGTTAACTCAGTTAGAACAATCAAACCTCTGGCATAGGAGATTAGGTCACACAAATTTGAGAATAATTTCGAAAATCACCCAACTCGGCCTAATTAAAGGTATCCCTAAAATTAAAAATCATGAAAACTTAATATGTGAATCATGTAATCAAGGTAAACAAACCAGGTCTAATCATAAACTAATTCAATCTGATCTAACTCAAACCACACTTGAGCTCCTGCACCTTGACCTATTTGATTCACATGGAGCCAAGTCACTAAGCCGAAACCGATACTGCTTAGTAATAGTTGATGATTACTCTAGGTTTACCTGGGTTAGGTTTCTAAAGACCAAAGATGAAACCCTAAACCTATTCAGTGACTTTTGTAAGTTAATTGAAAATCAAAACGATTCTAAAATCAAAAGACTTAGGAGTGACCACGGGGGAGAATTTAAAAATCAACGATTCGAGGAATTTTGTAAGATAAATGGGTATGTACATGAATTTTCGTGTCCTAGAACCCCCCAGCAAAATGAGATAGTCGAAAGAAAAAATAGAACCCTACAGGAAGCCGCTAGGGCTATGCTCAATGAATTCAACTTAGCTAACCAATATTGGGCAGAAGCAATTAGTACGACTTGCTACATCCAAAATAGGGTCCTGATTAACAAGCGACACAACAAAACACCCTATGAATTATACTACCATAGACTTCCAAACCTACACTACCTAAAGCTCTTTGGGTGCAAAGTCCATATCCTAAATACCAAGGACTATCTAGGTAAATTCCAATCTAAGTCAACCCCAGGCATCTTCTTAGGATACTCAACACCAAGTAGAGCCTATAGGGTTTACAACAAACAAAATAAGTGTAACGCCCCAAAATTTCCATTTTTAGTTCTTAAAGTCCTTAGAATTATTTAAAAATGGTTTAGAAATATTCTAGAT
>JAGFNQ010001171.1:181438-205775 GCA_024364735.1 Boesenbergia rotunda
ATGGGTTCAATTAAAGATTCAACAGCTTGTTCATTATCTTCTTGATCAGTATTTGATGAAGTTAGATCTGAATTATCAGATTTTGACTTAATTTCTTCATCAAATATTAGATTGGTTGTTTCTTCAATTTTCTTAGTCGGTCCGGTGACCGATCAGGGAGCATCCAGTAGGTTTTGGGAACTTTACTGATCTGCTCCTGATCGGTCTGGTGACCGATCAGTGATACTGTTCAGATCGGTCTAGTGAACGATCATTTATCGCAAGGTTCTCACTATCACCGATCAGGATGACTCCTGATCGGTCTAGAAGCAGCCTGATCGGTCTGGTGACCGATCAGGCTGGAGCCTGATTGGTCTGGGGACCGATCTGGAGTGTGCAGTAGAAGCCTGATTAGTCTGGGGACCAATCAGGAGTGTGCAGAAGACTTCTGGATCGGTCTGGTGACCGATCATGGTCCTTCCTGATCGGTCTGGTGACCGATCAGGCGCAGATATTTAATTCAAATACGGTGTCAAAAGCTCTGATCGCGTCTGTTTTCACTGCCGATTCTCTGCTACTTGCTGATTTCATTTGATATCGATTTGCTAAGCTTCTGTTGAAGTGTGCAGGTGACACAGGAGGATTCAAATACTCAAGGAGGGTCAATGGAGGACTTTCCATGGAGCAGGTTTGGATCTATTGTGTTTTCAGGTCTCAACGGCGTCTGGCGTAACTGGCAACTGGCAACTGGCAACTGACAAAGGCGCGGCTGGCAACTGACGGAGGCTCAGCTGGAGGAGTGTCCAGTGGACTGAGTGCTCAGAGAGGTCAGTGGATCAGGGTGTGGGTCAGTGGTGCTGATGGAGCTGGCGACGTTGAGCAGGAGCTTAAGAGACGAAGCTGGAAGCAGAGGAGCTGGGGCGAACAAGACAGAAACTTGGGAAGTTTGGCTGGGCTGTGTTCGTGCTCTCTGTTGCTTTGTGCTTGAGCGATCTTGTTACATTCCTGTGAGATCTTTGTGAGTGTTCCTTCTTGTGTGATCTCTTGTACTCAAGTTCAACCATCCGTGAGATCTGTGGAGAGGTTTCTCCACCGAGAAGGAAGCTTTATCTTATCCAGTGTTCACCGGGGCTTGATCTGCCGACGATCAAGGGATCGCCCACCTTACGAGCACGCCAAGGAGTAGGGGCAAGTTATCCCCGAACCTTGTACATCGCTGTGTCGTCTGGTTTGCTGTGTTTGTTTTGATTTATGTTTGTTATTTCTGTTTCTGCATTTGCTTCCGCTGCCTAACTCTGAAGTGCAGAAAGATTTTAAAAGCTTCAAGCTTAAGTGTTTGGCTATATTCACCCCCCCTCTCTAGTCATCCGAGTTCCAACAAGTGGTATCAGAGCTTGTGGCTCTGTTCACATCTTAACATCCGAGAGCTTACAACAAGATGGCTGGAAGAGAAGGATTGAGCACAAACCGACCTCCATTCCTCGACGACACTGATTTTTCATATTGGAAGTCAAGAATGGAGTTTTACTTAAAGACAAATATGAGTTTGTGGTTCGCTGTCAAGGAGGGGTTTTCCCTTCCAAGGATAATGAAGGAAAGGAGCTTGAGTTTTCCAAGTGGTCGGCTGAGCAAATCCGGAAGGGTGAAGCAAATGTCAAAGCTGTGGTCACCTTACAATATGGGATGACCAAAGAGCAATTGATCAAGATTGGTCCCTTCACCTCTGCCAGAGACTTGTGGAACAAACTCATTGAGCTCCATGAGGGAACTCAAGATACACGGATAGTCAAGAAGGACCTCCTTCTCAGCCAACTCCAGAACTTGACAATGGGAGAAAACGAAACTGTAAGTATGCTTCATTGTCGGTTCAAAGAAATCATCAATGGCTTGCATTCCATCAATGAAAAGGTGGAAAACCGAGACTTAGTGAGGTACATTCTAAAAGCATTTCCTAGGAATACCTTGTGGTCATCTATGGTGGATGCCTACAAGGTATCCAAGGATCTTTCAATTATTAAGTTAGAAGATCTATTTTGTGAAATGGAGTTGCATGAGATCTCTAACAAAAGTCCAAAGGAGAAAGGTATTGCTTTAGTGGTAGGTGACAACAAGAAGAAGAAGGAAAAAGAGGAGGAGGACATCCACTGTCACGTGGCTCTAGTGTCCTTAGAATATTCAAAGGAGGAGAGTGATAACGAATCGAGAAGCTCCCCAACCGCGCCTTCATCATCTTCGGATGATGAAGAGGTAATCTCTCCGGAGTTAGACAAATGCTATAGAACAATAGCGTACTTGACAAAAATGCTTAAGAAATCTAAGGCCAAAGTCAAAGCATTAAGGTTGGAAGTAAAAGAATTGAAATCCTCTAAGGTTGAGGACATTAATGATTTGCATGACAAATTCCTTGAGGATGAAAATAAGGATTTGAAGAGCAAAGTTGAAAACCTCAAGAATATTCTTGAGAAGTTTTCAACTAGCTCTAAAACTCTAGACATGATACTAAATTCACAAAAAGCGATTTACAACAAGGTTGGCTTAGGTTACCAACCTAAAGAATCAAGTTTCATGTCATTGATATCTAGAACCCATTTTAGATCACAAAATAATTCTAGGGTTCAAAAGATTAGAAAGAAAAAGACTAAGACATGGGTGCCTAAGTCTTCCATCGTAGATGCCTTAGGTCCCAAAATTTGGGTACCTAAAACCTCCATATTTAGAATTGTATAGCTCTGATTGAGGGGGAGCATCTATCAACATGGGTAGTTGATATTTGGTGCTCCAAACCCATGACCAAAGGAAAATTGTCATTCACATGGATGGTTATGGAAAATTCGAATTAAATGCTTTGAGCTCCATTGTTTTAGATCTTATGACAATATAATCCCTTGGCTAGTGACTTATGAAATCTCATTTGGGCAATAAGGAAATTTTTTATGCAATGAATGATAGTATATCCATGCTTCAAAATAAATCTACAAGTTTTGAAAAAAAAAATTGTATATATTGCATGAATGGTTTAGATTGACACATAACTTGCTTATACCATGGATTGCTCAAATTGATCAATTTTATTATTGAATTTTATGGTTCAAGCTTAAGAGGTTGTGTTTGATGAACATATGCCATGATTTTCTTGTATGTATTATGTCAACATGAAGAACACATGGTTTGTGATGATCACTATGCAAATCTCACAATACATCACCAAACAAAGAGCATGAGTTTAAGGGTTAGGCTTAAGTTTTTCCTAATATCTTGGGGATAAACCTAGTTGAGCATGCCCTGATTGAACTGTATGTGTTATTAACATTTATCTATGACATGAAAATTGTGGTTAAGAACAGCATGATCACATATTTTATGATGGTTCAAAAGTCAATACTCAAGTTCCATGACTTGTTTGCTTTTTCCACTTAATTGATATCAAATCCAATGTCACTCATATGCCTAATACTTAGATGTTCAGAATCTGATTATCAAGGTAGATTGGATTATCAAAATTGTTTGGAATAAACATGATCATGCTTAGAACATATTGACGATGTTTTGATACAAATCTATTTTTGGATTGTTTTTTTTTTCCATAGAAATTTATGAGAATATACTTTTTGGTTAAGGGACCCCATGCTTAGGATCAAATAAATTAAAACCAATTGAATTAGGGTTTAGGAGTGGTTGAGAACTGAACAAACTCACCTCTGAATTTTCTGGAATCTGAACAGATTGTAAACAAACTGCCTGTATCACACCTGATCGGTTCACCGACCGATCAGGACTCACCCTGATCGGTCCGGTGACCGATCAGATCAGGGAATTCCCTGATTGGGTCAAAACTTCACAGTCCGATCTCTTCTAGTCGAATTGTATCAGTTTAATGACCATACTACCACACACAAATCTGATACAAACCAAGTACAATTGAAACATACTTGATCCTCCATTGGTACAAACCTGGTACTAAGTGAGTACAAGTTGGTTCAAGTGTTCAAAGAAGGGTAGGAATTTTTAAGATCCTTGATTCTCAGAAATTTTTCTGAAATATCAAGTATTAAAATGCTGATTTGATACAAACCTATGTTGGAATGTTCAAATTCATAAGGAAGAGTTTATTGAGTCATGACTCTTGTTCTTAATGTCGTGCTTCAGAAATTTTTCTGAAATGACGAATATTAATAGAGTCTACACCGCTGTTGTGGAATACAAATTGTTAATGCAGTCTGATCAGGAATGTATCAGAGTTTCAGAAATTTTTCTGAAATTTGATCGCTCCCCAGACTAATAAGAAATATTTCTGTATCGAGTAATCAACGAACCTGATTGGTCACGGAGACCACTCAGGATTATGTGTCGGATACAGATGCATTCCTTACTTGTCATATGAAACATACACATGTTTGACCATGATATATTTCTGTATATGTTTTCATGTGTAATTCACACTTATTGACGTATGATGCATATACATTGTTGCCATGATACATTTGTGGTATATGTCTCTCATATGCAATTCAAAAATTATCCTTTGATTATTTTGGGTTTTGGGGGGAGACCCTTGATTGAGGGGGAGTTGTGTTCAAACTTAATAACCATACCCTTTTCAATGTTTGACAAAGGGGGAGAGAATGACTAATTAAGTTTATGGTTATTATAGGGGAAGGATCATGATTCCCTTATGAGAATTGAATTGATTGATACCTAAACTTAAATCGGGTTGTCAAACAACAAAAAGGGGGAGATTGTTGATGCAGTCTGGCCCGATTGTTGTTTTGGTGTTGACAACGATTTAAGTTTAGTTGAATGGATTTGGATTAAGTCCAGGTGGATCGGGAGATCGCACGCTGGCATGTTGAAAAGTCCTAATTCGGAAGGGTTAGGTAAAAAGTCCTAGCTTGGAGGGCTAGGTGAAAAGTCCTAACTTGGAGGGTTAGGTGAAAAGTCCCAACTTGGAGGGTTAGGTGAAAAAGTCCTGGCTTGGAGGGTCAGGTCCTAGCCTGGAGGGCTAGGTTGGATAAAATCCCGATGAGTGAAGCCGGGTCCTGGTGAGTGAAGCCAGGTGATAAAAATCTCGGTGAGAGAAGCCGGGTCCTGGTGAGTGAAGCTGGGTCCTAGTGAGTGAAGCCAGGTGGTGGAAATCCCGGTGAGTGAAGTCGGGTCCTGGTGAGTGAAGCCAGGTGGTGGAAATCCCGGTGAGTGAAGCCGGGTCCTGGTGAGTGAAGCCAGGTGATTGAAATCCCGGTGAGTGAAGCCGGGTCCTGGTGAGTGAAGCCAGGTGATGGAAATCCCGGTGAGTGAAGCCGGGTCCTGGTGAGTGAAGCCAGGTGAGGGAAATCCCGGTGAGTGAAGCCGGGTCCTGGTGAGTGAAGCCAGGTGATTGAAATCCTAGTGAGTGAAGCTAGGTTGAAATCCTGGTGAGTGAAGCCAGGTCCCGGTGAGTGAAGCCGGGTGACCGAAACCCTGGTGAGTGAAGCCAGGTCCTAGCTTGGAGGGCTAGGTTGAAGTCCCAGTGAGTGAAGCTGGGCATGGCACGAGTCAGAGAAGGGATGGAGGCTTGTTCTCGTGACTTAGAGTGCATTTGGGCTTGCTTGGATCGGTCTGGTGACCGATCAGGGAAGCTGGTACGGTGCTCCTTCGTGGATCGGTCTGGTGACCGATCCAGCGATGACTGATCGGTCTGGTGACCGATCATGGAGCATATAGTTCACCTGCTGCTCTGCTCCGGATCGGTCCGGTGACCGATCAGGGAGCATCCAGTAGGTTTTGGGAACCTTACTGATCTGCTCCTGATCGGTCTGGTGACCGATCAGGGATACTGTTCAGATCGGTCTAGTGAACGATCATTTGTCGCAAGGTTCTCACTATCACCGATCAGGATGACTCCTGATCGGTCTGGAAGCAGCCTGATCGGTCTGGTGACCGATTAGGCTGGAGCCTGATTGGTCTGGGGACCGATCTGGAGTGTGTAGTAGAAGCCTGATTGGTCTGGGGACCAATCAGGAGTGTGCAGAAGACTTCTGGATCAGTCTGGTGACCGATCAGGGTCCTTCCTGATCGGTCTAGTGACCGATCAGGGTCCTTCCTGATCGGTCTGGTGACCGATCAGGCGCATAACTTTAATTCAAATACGCTGTCAGAAGCTCTGATCGCGTCTGTTTTCACTGCCGATTCTCTGCTACTTGCTGATTTCATTTGATATCGATTTGCTAAGCTTCTGTTGAAGTGTGCAGGTGATACAGGAGGATTCAAATACTCAAGGAGGGTCAATGGAGGACTTTCCATGGAGTAGGTTTGGATCTATTGTGTTTTCAGGTCTTAACGGAGTCTGGCGCAACTGGCAACTGACAAAGGCGCGGTTGGCAACTGACGGAGGCTCAGCTGGAGGAGTGTCCAGTGGACTGAGTGCTCAGAGAGGTCAGTGGATCAGGGTGTGGGTCAGTGGTGCTGATGGAGCTGGTGACGTTGAGCAGGAGCTTAAGAGACTAAGCTGGAAGCAGAGGAGCTGGGGCGAACAAGACAAAAACTTGGGAAGTTTGGCTAGGTTGTGTTCGTGCTCTCTGTTGCTTTGTGCTTGAGCGATCTTGTTACATTCCTGTGAGATCTTTGTGAGTGTTCCTTCTTGTGTGATCTCTTATACTCAAGTTCAACCATCCGTGAGATCTGTGGAGAGGTTTCTCCACCGAGAAGGAGGCTCTATCTTATCCGGTGTTCATCGGGGCTTGAATTACCGACGATCAAGGGATCACCCACCTTACGGGCACGCCAAGGAGTAGGGGCAAGTTATCCCCGAACCTTGTACATCGCTGTGTCGTCTGGTTTGCTGTGTTTGTTTTGATTTCTGTTTGTTATTTCTGTTTCTACATTTGCTTCCGCTGCCTAACTCTGAAGTGCAGAAAGATTTTAAAAGCTTCAAGCTTAAGTGTCTGGCTATATTCACCCCCCCTCTCTAGCCATCCAAGTTCCAACAAACCCCTGGCATCTTCTTAGGATACTCAATACCAAGTAGAGCCTATAGGGTTTATAACAAACAAACTAAGAAAATTGAAGAAACAACCAATCTAATATTTGATGAAGAAATTAAGTCAAAATCTGATAATTCAGATCTAACTTTATCAAATACTGATCAAGAAGATAATGAACAAGTTGTTGAATCTTTAATTGAACCCATAAACGAACTAACTATTGAACCAACTAATGAGTCAATTGAACCAACCATTGAACCAATAATTGAACCAACGTAAATAGTTGAATCAAATAGTGAACCAAACCGACCAGCCGGACCTGAGGCTGAACCAAGTTCTAGAAAAACCAAGAAACACAGACTCAGTCACCCAATCGATCAAATTGTGGGTGATCCAACTCTAGGAGTCAGAACTTGGTCTTCTTATAGAAATCTTAGTCAGATAGCAATGATTTCAAAAATTGAACCTAAGACTATAGAGGAAGCTCTACCTGATCCTGATTGGATCATAGCTATACAAGAAGAGTTAGCCCAATTTGAGAGAAACCAAGTATGGGAACTAGTACCTAAACTTGAGGGCAAATCCGTCATTGACACTAAGTGGGTTTTTAGGAATAAGTTAAATGATCAAGGAGAGATAATCAGAAATAAAGCCCGCTTAGTAGCAAAAGGATTTAGTCAAGTAGAAGGTTTAGATTATGATGAAACCTATGCCCCAGTAGCCAGACTTGAGTCCATTAGGATGTTATTAGCCTTTGCATCCCATAAAGGATTTAAGTTATACCAAATGGATGTAAAGTCAGCCTTTCTAAATGGATTCATTAAGGAAGAAGTCTATGTAGGACAACCCCCTGGTTTTGAGGACTTAGAAAGACCTGACCATGTTTACAAACTCACTAAAGCACTTTATGGACTAAAACAAGCACCTAGGGCCTGGTATGAACGCTTATCAACTTACCTAATTTCTAAAGAATTTAAACAAGGACAAATTGACTCATCCCTATTTATTAAAACCTTAGGAAAAGAAATCTTTATTGCCCAAATCTACGTCAATGACATAATCTTTGGGTCCACCAACTCTAATTTTTTAAAAGAATTCGTGAAAATAATGGAAAATGAGTTTGAAATGAGCCTAGTTGGTGAGCTCAACTTTTTCCTAGGGTTACAAATTAAACAAACTAGGGATGGAAACTATGTCCATCAATTCAAATATGCTAAAGAGTTAATAAAGAAATTTAAAATGGATAACTCTAAAAGCATAAGTACCCCCATGGCCACAAATGTAAAAATAGATAGTGACCCTAATGGTAAACCAGTAGACCTTAAACTCTATAGAAGTATGATTGGGAGTTTACTGTACCTTACAACCAGCAGACCTAATATTCTTTTTGCCGTAGGAATGTGTGCTAGATACCAAACCTGTGCTAAGGAAACGCACTTAGCAGCCCTAAAAAGAATACTAAGATATGTTAAGGGCACCTTAAGTGTAGGGATTTGGTATCCTAGGACCTCAACCTTTGACTTGTCAGGATACTCGGATTCTGACTATGCTGGTTGTAAATTAAATAGAAAGAGCACAAGTGGAAGCTGCCAACTGTTAGGAAATAGTCTAGTAAGTTGGTGCAGCAGAAAATAACACTGTGTAGCTCTATCCACAACTGAAGCTGAGTATGTTGCCTTAGGAGAGTGTGTAGCACAACTTTTATGGATGATGCACACTCTTAAGGACTTCCAGCTCAACTACACCTAAACTCAAGTCTTCATTGACAATATAAGCTCAATTAATCTAACTAAGAACCCAATCCAACATTCCAGAACTAAACACATAGAAGTTAAACACCACTTTGTAAGAGACCATGTAGCCAGGGGTGAGATAGTTCTTAAGCATGTAGACTCTAAATCTAACTTAGCTGACATATTCACCAAACCCCTACCTGATTCTGAGTTCAGCTCACTAAGAAGGCAGCTAGGATTATGCTTGGTAGAATAGGTTTACTTTATCTTTCGATTTTTAAACTGCTCTACTTGCTTGTAAAATCAGGTTCTAAAATAATTTTAAAACTGCTTTACTTAATTTCAAAATCAGCTTTTACTTAGTTTGAAAAATCTTTTTATCACGTTTAATTGCTCGACATAGTTTTCTTTTCAAAAACTACCCCTTCAAAACTAGGGCTTTTTCGCAAAATGGACTTAGCCTAGGCCCTAACCCTAGAACTGCATGCACCTATAGATCTAGAAGCCAGCATCTCACAAGCACCTTAGGGTACTTTTTAGCACCTTAGGGTACTTTTTGATTGATAACCTAGAATGGGTTGAGATGCTTAGGTCTTTGCCTTAATTCAAGATGCTTTATGTCAGTGCATCTGCAGTAATTGGGGCACTAAATACAACTTAAACAGTAATCAAGTTAAGTGTCAAGTTTAGAAAATCTAACTTGAACAAAATACTTAACTTGACTAACCCTAGCGAAAACTACTGTTTATAACAGTTAGTAAGTAGCTAATTGGGTTAGACAGGACCCTAAAAGAGATAATTGGTTTAGTTTAGTTTATATCTTAAATTGGTTCAGTACAGCACATTATGCAATTTATTTATCTTTTTTTTCTGCTATATTGCTTTGTTTTTTGATATATGACAAAGGGGGAGAGATAGGAAAGGAGAGAAGCTTTAAAAATTTTTCAAAATTTAAAATTTCAAAACTTTATCATTTCTTCAAAAAGTACTTAATCTATTTTGTTTCTTTAAATACTGTTTCAAAAGTACTTAATCTATTTTTAAAAGTAATAAGTTTTTCTTTCAAAACTTTCTAAGTACTTAAACTTAAGCTGCTTTCAAAACTTTCTAAGTACTTAAACTTAAGCTGCTTTCAAAACAAGCTGCTTTCAAAACTTTTTAAATACTTAAACTTAAGCTGCTTTCAAAACTTTCTAAGTACTTAAACTTAAGCTGTTTTCAAAACTTTCTAAGTACTTAAACTTAGATTGTTTTCAAAAATCTTTTCTAAGTACTTAAAACTCAAGCTGTTGTTCAAATTTTGCTAAGTACTTATCTTAAACTTAAGCTATGGTTCTAAGAACTTAAAACATCAGGAGATGTTTCTTTTCTACTGACTTGAAATTTTCTTTATAAATTTTCCAAAGTGCACAACCAAATTTTTTTTGAAAATATGTTTCTAAAGTTTCTTTTGAAAATTGTTCTAAGTGTTTGAAAAATTAATTCCATCTTTAGACTTAGAAAATTTTTCAAACCCCACGAACTTTTGAAAAACCTAGGGGGAGATTCCTTTTAGGAGGAGGAAACTAAACTTTTATATCATCTGTTCTGATTAACTTAACTTTTTGAACCGGGTTGCCATAAATCAAAAAGGAGGAGATTGTTGGTGCAGACAGCACCCAAGTCGAACCTGTGTTTTAATAATGGAAAAAGGGTTCAAAAGTTAAAATGTTATGTTTATCTAACATGATACTTGAGTGTGCAGATTAAAGTCCTAGCGAAGGACTGCTAGGCACCTAGCGAAGGACTGCTAGGCATCGGAACCCTAAGACCCAGCGAAGGGCTGTTGGGCACCTAGCGAAGGGCTGCTATGAGTCGAAGACCTAGCGAAGGACTGCTAGGCACCAGGCGAAGGGCTGCCTGGAACCAAAGACCCAACAAAGGGTTGCTGGGCACCTAGCGAAGGGCTGCTAGGAGTCGAAGACCTAGCGAAGGACTGCTAGGCACCAGGCGAAGGGCTGCCTGGAACTGAAGACCTGGCGAAGGACAGCTAGGCACCTGGAGAAGGACTGCTGGGCAAAAGTCCAACCGGAGGAGCCGGTTGGCAACAAGTAAATTCTCCTGAGAGGAGTAGGTGAGGACGCGTTCCCCATTGAGGGAACAGTAGGCGTCGGTTCGACCTAGGGCTCCATTTTAGAGACCCAAAGTCAGAACCAAGACAGCTACGGCTGTAAGAATCACTAACATTTTTGCTTTATCTTGTTTGGTACTAACCCTGGATGCAGGACCGAAGGAACGAGTGTCTGCAGCTCAGAAAGCCTCAAAGGAGTGAGGCAGCAGCTGGGTTGGGCGCCCGGAAGGACCCGTGCGCCCTAAGTACAAGCCAAACATGAGTTCAGCAAAAGTACGCTTCGGAAGCATACGGGGCGGGGCGCCCCCATGCTCCCGGGCGCCCCGGGCTTAAGCCAACGAAGCGGATAAAGATCATCCAGTCGAGAAACCCGCTGAAAGAGTCAACCAGGGTGCCCCCTGCATCCCGGGCGCCCCCACAGTCAACTCTCAGCCATATTCGAGTGGGATAAGGGCTGACCGAGAGTTGTTCGGATCAGCTGACACGTGGGGGGGGGGCGCCCCCAACGTTCAGGGCGCCCCAGGAGGCTATAAATAGCCCCTCGACCCCAAGGCTTCAGACATCACTACTTCCAACGCCAATATGCTCTTCTACTCAAGCGCTCTGCTCCGAAAACCTCCCAACTCAAGATACAAGCGTCGACAACGTCCCGCTGCTCCGAAGTACAATCCACACCGGACGTCGATAACGAAGAGCTGACTTTTTAAGTTTACTGTACTACTATTGTAACATCCTTCTGTAAACCCTTTTTGCGCACATATAGAATTGCCCGCAGTAAACGGTCAACGACCGTGGGCCTTGGAGTAGGAGCCGACCGCGACTCCGAACCAAGTAAAATCTTGGTGTTTGTGTGTTGTTTAGTTTTAATTTTTCCGCTGCGTATTCTCTTTTTCAATCCGAAACGATTTACGATATTCACCCCCCCCCTCTATCGTATTCTCTCGATCCAACAACTTGCACACTTTTGTAACTTAATCCATAGTCCTCTAGAGTGTGAATCATCCACAACAATTGTGATACACTCTCTCCCATGGCGATGTATTCTGCCTCGGTCGTGGAGAGAGCAACATAATGTTGCTTCCGACTTGACCAACTAACTAAAGATGATCCTAGAAATTGGCAACCCCCACTTGTGCTTTTCTGATCCAACTTACATCCAGCGTAGTCGAAATCGGTATAGCCAATCAGATCAAATGATTCGGTACGGGGGTACCAAAGACCAACTCCTATTGTGCCTTTAAGATATCTCAAAATTCTCTTAACAGCGATTAAGTGAAATTCCTTGGCACAGACTTGATACCTTGCGCACATACCCACAGCGAAAAGAATATCAGGTCGACTAGCTGTGAGGTATAGCAAACTATCTATCATGCTCCGATATTGAGTCAAATCAACAGGTTTACCACTCTCATCATTGTCTAATCTTGTGTTTGTAGCCATGGGAATGGTTACCTCTTTTGAATTACTCATATAAAATTTACGGAGCATTTCTTGAGTATACTTCGATTGGTGCACATGGATCCCATCTCGGGTTTGTTTGATTTCAAGTCCAAGGAAGAAAGTCAACTCTCCCACTAGACTCATTTCAAATTCACTTTCCATGTGTCCAATGAACTCATTTAAATAGCCCTTGTTATTTGAGCCACAAATTATGTCATCGGCATATACTTGGGCTACAAAAATATTATCACCACCTCTCCGTAGAAATAGTGTAGGGTCTATTTGGCCTCTTACAAAGCCTTTTTCAATTAAAAACGTCGACAACCGCTCGTACCAAGCTCGGGGTGCTTGTTTAAGGCCATAAAGTGTCTTTTTGAGCTTGAACACGTGGTTTGGAAATTCGGTACTCTCAAACCCCGGAGGTTGTTCGACATAGACCTCTTCTCTAATTAAACCATTTAGAAAGGCCGATTTGACATCTATTTGATACAATTTGAACCCTCGATGTGCTACAAATGCTAGCATTAATCGGATAGACTCTAATCGTGCCACGGGAGCATAGGTCTCATCATAATCAAGGCCTTCAACTTGACTGTAGCCCTTGGCTACTAAGCGTGCCTTGTTTCTAATGATTTCTCCCTTATGGTTCAACTTATTTTTGAAGACCCATTTGGTTCCAATGATGGTGGTCTTCTTAGGTCTACGGACTAAGTCCCAAACTTGACTTCTTTCGAATTGACCTAATTCATCTTGCATTGCAATGATCCAATCGGGATCAGTTAATGCTTCATCAATTTTTCTAGGTTCAATTTCAAAAATTAGAGCAACTTCATTAGCCTCATTCCTAAGGAATGATCTAGTTCTAACCCCATGATGGATGTCTCCAACAATTTAGTTTTGGGGTTGACTAGAGGCTAATCTAGTTTGCCTAGGTGTTGGTGGTGCTTCTTGAATGGGTGCACTAGACACAAGCTCAGCCTCAGGATCCGACTGATCTATGGGTTGTCTAGGCTCACCGTCATCGGATTCATCACCATCAACAACATTTGGACTTTCATTCAAACATAGTCTCCTAAGTTCGAATTGGACTTCATATTCTGGTTGTTCATTGACTCTTGGAATTTCTTCAAAGACAACATCAGAAGACTCTTCAACTAATCTAGATTTCTTGTTGTAGACTCGATAGACTTTGCTATCGAGGGAGTACCCGACTAGTATCCCTTCATCAACTTTTGCCGTGAACTTTCCAAGGTGATCCTTGGTGTTTATGATGAACACCTTACAACCAAACACCCTAAGGTGTTTAACCGTAGGTGGTTTTCCAAACCAAAGTTCATGGGGAGTCTTTCCTAAGAACCTATGGATGAGGACTCGGTTTTGCACATAGCAAGCTGTATTTACAGCTTCGGCCCATAAGTAACTCGGTAGTGAGTACTCATTAAGCATGCTTCGTGCAGCCTCTTGTAAAACACGGTTCTTCCTCTCTACAACACCATTTTGTTGTGGTGTTCTAGAAGTAGAGAACTCATGTCTATACCCTCTATCTTGACAAAATTATAAGAATCGTTGATTTTGAAATTCACCTCCATGATCACTTCTTATTGTCTTAATTGTTGATGATTTTTTATTTTCAACCCTTCTACAAAAAGAAATGAAAACATCTAAGGTTTGGTCCTTATATTTTAGAAAATAAATCTATGTATATCTAGTAAAATCATCAATGATAACAAAGCAATATCTACTTCCATTCAATGATATGATAGTGCTACAATCAAATAGATCCATGTGAAGTAAATCTAAAGCGGTAGATGTACTTACAGCGCTTTTACCTTTATGTGCAGATTTTGTTTGCTTACCCATTTGACATGCATCACAAAGTTTATCTTTTTCATACTTGATGCTCGGTAAGCCACGAACTAATCCCTTGTTGGCCAACTTCCGGATGTTCTTCATATTCACATGTGCAAGTCTCCGGTGCCAAAGGGTGGACTCTTCTTCTTTTGACATGAGACACTTAGCAAAAGCATTAGTAGCACTTTTAAATGAAACTTGATAAATATTGTCTACTCTTGTTCCTACTAGTACCGTGTCCAAGGTGTCATGTTGTCTAACTAGACATTGACTTGGTTTAAAATCAATTGTGTAACCCGTGTCACACAATTGACTGACACTTAGGAGATTAAATGTTATCCCCTTGACTAGAAGGACATTTGAGATTCTAAGACATTCGGATATTTGAATGTCTCCTATTCCTATGACCTTAAGACTACCATTCTTACCAAATGAAACATTACCTCTACTTTTCTTTTGAAGTGTGGTAAACAATGATCTATCCCCGGTCATGTGTTTGGAGCACCTACTATCAACGAACCAAGTTGATAGATGCTCCCCCTCAATCATATCCTACACAATTCGAAAAATGGAAGATTTAGGTACCCAAACCTTGGGACCTAAAGCATTTACTAAACAAGACTTAGGCACCCATGCTTTGACAACTTTCTTTTGAACCTTGGGTGTCTTAGATTGTCTCATATCAGTCCTAGACATCAATGACACAAATGAAGGTTCTTTGGGTCGATAACCAATACCGACCCTATTGTAGACTGCCCTTTGGGCATTCAAGATCATGTCTAGGGGTTTTGAGCTTGTTGAGAATTTCTCAAAAATATTCTTGAGTCTCTCAACTTCACTCTTTAATGATTTCTTTTCTTCCTCTAACAATTCATCATGCAAATCATCTACATCCTCAACCCTAGAGGATTTCAAATGTTCAATCTCAATTTTCAATGACTTAATCTCATCCTCTAACATTTTAACATGCAAATCATCTATGTTATCATCCCTAAATGACTTCAATTGTTCAATTTCTAATTGCAATGATTTAACCCTATTCTTTGACTTCTTCAACATATTGGTTAAACATGCAATAGCTCTATAACATTTTTCTAGTTCGGGAGAAGTTACCTCTTCATCATCCGAAGATGATGAAGCCGCGTTTGAGGAGTTGGAGGATTCATCACTGCTCTCTTCTCCAAGAGCCATGAGTGACACATGCCATGTACTCTTCTCCTCGTTTTCTTCATCGGATGAACTTGAGGAGGATTCATCCCAAGTAGCCTTCAAGGCCTTCTTCTTCTTCTTTAATTTTTCCTCTTTCCTTTTGGATTTCTCCTCTCCTCCTTCATCTTTAGCTTTGGGCATTCACTCTTGAAGTGCCCTTTCCTACCACACTCAAAACAAGAAACATTAGTCTTATCAACTTTGACTTCACTAGGGTTACCTTTACCCTTGAAGCGTCGACCCCTTCTCATCATCCTTCTCACAAAATTTGTCATCTCGGAGGAAGAAGACCCGCTGTCATCTTCCTCAGAATCGGACTCGGATTCGGAAGAGGATGAAAATGAAGAGACTTCCTTCTCCTTCTTCTTCTCCTTCTTCTTCTTGTTGGATCGTTCCCCTGCAACTAAGGCAATCCCCTTCTCCTTGGGGCCTTTGTTAGCCATTTCATGCAATTCCATTTCACAAAATAGATCATCTAGCTTAACAATTGACAAATCCTTGGAGACTTTGTAGGCATCCACCATGGATGACCACAAAGTATTCCTTGGAAATGCTTTTAGCACATACCTAACAAGGTCGCGGTTCTCGACCTTTTCATCAATAGAATGAAGCCCGTTGAGGACTTCCTTGAACCGACCATGTAGCTCACTTACCGTTTCATTCTCTTTCATGGAGAGATTTTGAAGTTGGTTGAGGAACAAGTCCCTCTTGGCTATTCTTGAATCTTGGGTGCCCTCGTAGAGTTCGATGAGCTTGTTCCACAAGTCTTTTGCACTTGTGAATGGACCAACCTTGATGAGTTGATCCTTGTTCATACCGCATTGTAGAGTGACAACCGCCTTTGCGTCGGCTTCACTCTTCTGAGTTTGTTCAGCCGTCCACCGCCAAGACTCAAGTTCTTTGCCTTCATCATCCTTTGGAGGGGTGAAGCCCTCCTTCACCGCGAACCAAGTATTGATGTCCATCTTCAAGTAATACTCCATCTTCGATCTCCAATATTGGAAATCTGCGCCATTGAAGAAGGGAGGTCGGGTGGTGGAAAAACCTTCTCTCAAAGCCATGGATGATAGCTCTCGGTTGTTAAACCGCTTGTATAGAGCCCCAAGCTCTGATACCACTTGTTGGAACTCGGATGGCTAGAGAGGAGGGGTGAATATAGCCAATCACTTGAACTTTAGCACTTATCAAAAATTCTGCACTTAAACGTTTAGTAGCACAGCGGAAGTAATAAAAACAGAGTATGCAGAAAACCAAAACCCTAAACTATGAGCAAACACAAGAACGCTAACAAGAGGATTTACAAGGTTCGGGGATAACTTGCCCCTACTCCTTGGCGTGCCCGTAAGGTGGGCGATCCCTTGATCGTCGGCAGATCAAGCCCCGGAAGATCCGGATAGAAAGCAACCTCCTTCTCGGTGGAGTAACCTCTCCACAGCGTTTCAATCAAAGGTATAGTTTTAAGCACAATAAAACATAAGAAAGATCTTACTTAGCACTTAGCACAGACAAGAACACAGCAAGCTTCTCCTGAGCTCCACCCAGCGACGATCTCACGCAAGAACCCTTACTTCGTGTCTTCTCGCTGTTGGACTCAAAGCCTCTTGTTCCTTCCTCCAAGTGCTCAAGCAAGGGTTGGTTGCTTCACTGATTGCAGTTGCTTGCTCAAGATGATGGAACTTTAGAATGCACAAGCAAAGTGTGGAGAACACAAATGCACAGCAAGAACTCAAGACAGAAAATCGCTTCACGAACTCTACTCTGCTCTTCTCCTCTACGCCCTTTTGTTTCTCCACTGAGCACCAGGTGACACCATCTCACTGTAGCCTCCAGCTGCTCTCCTGCAACCACCAGCCACCACTGAGCTCTTTTGGACTCCCTGAGCTTCCCTCAGACCAGCCCCAGTCAGCAGCTCCAGCCGGCGCCAGTGTCCGTTGCAACCTGAGATGGAAAACGGACAAACCTGCTCCAAGGAAAGGCCTCCATTGACTCTCCTTGAGTGTTTGAATCCTTCCCTGTCACCTGCAGCTCAATCAGAGTGTTAGCATAGCATATCAAGCAGAAAATCGTGTATCAGATGTTAAGCGCAGAGAATCGGATACGTTCAGATGCGATCAGAGCGTCTGACAGTGCATTTTGAATTAAAGTGATCGGTCACCGGACCGATCCAAGGCTCGTGGGTCGGTCACCAGACCGATCCACCTCTTTGCTGGGACTCCCAGCTCTCGCAGCGACACAAGCCTGATCGATCACCAGACCGATCAGAGTGAAGCATGATCGGTCACCAGATCGATCAGGTAGCTCCCTGTCCGATCAGGCTCAAGCCTGATCGGTCCACGTCTGAGTGAACAGTAACCGCGGAAATCAAATCCTAAGTCTTTGATCGGTCACCAGACCGTTCAGGAGCTGATCAGCGGGGGAACTCAACTCACTTAGTGCTCCCTGATCGGTCACCAGACCGATCAGAAGCAAGGCAGTGAGGAAGCTGCCTGCTCCCTGATCGGTCACCGGATCGATCAGGAGCCAAGCAACGAGGCAACGGCCTGCTCCCTGATCGGTCACCAGACCGATCAGGAGCCACACAGTAGGTTCCCAACCTCACTGTGCGCTCCCTAATCGGTCACCAGACCGATCAGTCATTGCTGGATCGGTCACCAGACCGATCCACGAAGGAGCAGCGTGCCAAATTCCCTGATCGGTCACCAGACCGATCCAGGGACTCAAACCCAGCCCTCCAAGCTAGGGTTTCATCTAACCTAGCCCTCCAAGCTAGGACTTTTTCACCTAACCCTCCAAGTTGGGAATTTTCACCTAACCCTCCAAGTTAGGACTTTTTACCTAGCCCTCCAAGCTAGGACTTTTCACCCAACTCTTCCGAATTAGGACTTTTCCAAACCTAACCCTCCAAGCTAGGACCTGACCCTCCAAGCCAGGAATTTTTCACTTAACCCTCCAAGTTGGGACTTTTCACCTAACCCTCCAAGTTAGGACTTTTCACCTAGCCCTCCAAGCTAGGAATTTTCACCCAACCCTTCCGAATTAGGACTTTTCAACACCTAGCCCTTCAAGCTAGGATTTTCCACACCTAACCCTCCAGGTTAGGATTTTCCAACACCTAGCCCTCCAAGCTAGGATTTTCCATACCATGTCTAATCCCCGATCAGGACTTAACCATAATCATAATCATCAACATCAATCTAAACTAAAATCGGTGTCAACACCAAAACAACAATCAGGGTCAGACTGCATCAACACTAGTGAGGTATGTCCTTGAATCATTTCCTAGGAATGCCTTGTGGTCATCCATGGTGGACGCCTATAAGATTTCCAAGGATCTTTCCTTTGTAAAAATAGATGATCTATTTTGTGAGATGGAATTACATGAGATCTCTAACCAAGGCCCCAAGGAGAAAGGGTTTGCTTTTGTGGCAGGAAACAAAAGGAAGAAGAAGATTGACAAGGAGGAGGAAAGCTACTGTCATGTGGCTCTAGTGGCCTTAGAAGAGTTATCCAAGGAGAGTGACAATGAATCAAGCTCCTCAACCGCGCCTTCATCATCTTCGGATGATGAAGAGGTAATTTCTCCCGAGTTGGATAAGTGCTATAGAATAATAGCTTGCTTGACAAAGATGCTCAAAAAGTCTAAGAACAAGATTAAATCTTTAAAGTTAGAGGTAGAAAAATTGAAAATCTCTAAGGATGAGGTAATTGATAACTTGCATGTTAAGACTCTTGAGAATGACAATAAGGACTTAAAGAGCAAAGTTGAAATCTCAAGAATGTTCTTGAGAAATTCTCATCTAGCTCCAAAACCTTAGACATGATACTCAATTCCCAAAGGGCGGTTTACAATAAGGCCGGTATAGGTTACCGACCTAAGGAACCAACCTTTGTATCATTAATGTCAAGAACCCAATTTAGATCATCAAATGATTCTAGGGTTCAAAAGGTTAGAAAGAAATTGACTAAGTCATGGGTGCCTAAGTCCCTCATTGTTGATGCATTAGGTCCCAAAATTTGGGTACCTAAAACTTCTATCTTTAGAATTGTATAAGCATGGGTTGAGGGGGAGCATCTATCAACATGGGTGGTTGATATTGGGTGCTCCAAACCCATGAATTGAGATGAATTGTCATTCACCACAATAAGAGGTCTAAATTAGGTTTTTCTTTGGAATTACCTACATTTCATAAATTTAGATAACTTCATGGTTTTGTGATCCATAGTTAAATAGATACATGTTTGTGAATTTTCTTATTAGTGAAGTACAAATTTATGATGATGAATTCATTGTGATCAAAGGAGCATGAATAGTTTCCTGTCGACATTATGCTATGCTTCATTTTGGTACAAACTTGATTGGAACCATGAACTTGATACACACTTAGAACTATGAATTTTCCAATCTAATCCATGAATTATAAAAAAAAATGATCAAAATTTGGAAACATGTTATAAACATTCATCAAACATACAAGTGTGTTTTGAAAATTTGATCATATCTTGATACAAACTTGTTTTTGATACTCAAGTTCATGCTTAGAGCATATTGATCATACTTTGATACTATTTTGATACAAACTTGCCGGACAAAGTTAGGGATTATGGAATTGATAAATGTTTGAACAAAATTGAGCATTCCCTTTAATGTTTTTCTTTGTAGAGAAATATATTTTGGGTAAGGGAAACCCTTTCTAGGAACAAATGGATTAACTCTAATTGAATTAGGGTTTAGAAGTAGCTGAAAGTCGAATCAAACGTGGTTCTGACTCATATAAGGGTTTCTGAAAGTTTGTTTGTGAAATCTGATCGGAACAAACAAGTTTCTGAAACAAACAACTTTTTGTATCAGACCTGATCGGTCCACCGACCGATCAGGACTCACCCTGATCGGTCTGGTGACCGATCAGGGGTCCTTCTGATCGGTCCGATGACCGATCAGATCAACACTGATTAGAGGTATCAGACTACTCCTCAGTCCGATCTCATTTCATCAAGTTGTATCAGATTACCTGATCATTTTGATACAAACAAATCTGATACACACCTGATTATTCCAAGAACATGAACATACTTGATCATTCATTGGTACAATCCTGGTACTAAGTGAATACAAATTCATTTCTAAGGAACTTTTGAGATTCTTGATCCTCAGAAATTTTTCTGAAACATCAAGTATTAAAATGCTGATTTGATACAAACCTATGTTGGAATGTTCAAATTCATAAGAAAGGGTTGTTGAGTCATGACTCTTGTTCTTAATGTCGTATTTCAGAAATATTTCTGAAATGACGAATATCAATGGAGTCTACACCCCTGTTATGGAATGCCAACTGTTAATGCAGTCTGATCAGAAACGTATCAGAGTTTTAGAAATTTTTCTGAAATTTGATCGCTCCCCAGACTAACAAGAAATATTCCTGTATCAAATAATCAACGAACCTGATCGGTCACGGAGACCAATCAGGATTATGTGTCAGATACAGCTGCATTCCTTATTTGTCATATGAAACATATACATGCTTGATCATGATATATTTTCTGTATATGTTTTCATGTGCAATTCACACTTATTGACGTATGATGCATATACATTGTTGCCATGATACATTTATGGTATATGCATTTCATACGCAATTCAAAAGTTTACCTTTGATTATTCTGGGTTTGGAGAGAGACCCGTGATTGAGGGGGAGGTATGTTTAAACTTAATAACCATACCCTTTTTGATGTTTGACAAAGGGGGAGAGAATGACTGATTAAGTTTATGATTATTATAGGGGAAAGATCATGATTCCCTTATGAGAATTGAATTGATTGATACCTAAACTTAAATCGGGTTGTCAAACAACAAAAAGGGGGAGATTGTTGATGCAGTCTGACCCGATTGTTGTTTTGGTGTTGACAACGATTTAAGTTTAGTTGAATGGATTTGGATTAAGTCCAGGTGAATCGGAAGATCGCATGCTGGCATGGAAAAAGTCCTAACTTGGAGGGTTAGGTGTGAAAAAGTGCTAGCCTAGACGGCTAGGTGTGAAAAGTCCTAACCTGGAGGGTTAGGTGGGAAAATCCTAGCTTGGAGGGCTAGGTGGGAAAATCCTAACCTGGAGGGTTAGGTGTGAAAAATCCTAGCTTGGAGCGCTAGGTGGTGAAAAGTCCTAACCTGGAGGGTTAGGTGTGAGAAAGTCCTGGCTTGGAGGGTCAGGTCCTAGCCCGGAGGGCTAGGTTGATGAAATCCCGGCTTGGAGGGTCAGGTCCTAGCTTGGAGGGCTAAGTTGATGAAATCCCGGCTTGGAGGGGTCTTAGCTTGGAGGGCTAGGTTGAAGTCCCAGTGAGTGAAGCTGGGCATGGAGTCTTGGTCCGAGGGATCAAGCATGAGTCGGAGATGGGCCGGAGGCTGGTTCTCTCGACTAAGAGTGGGTTTGGTCTTGCCTGGATCGGTCTGGTGACCGATCAGGGAAGTTGGCACGAAGTTCGCTCTTGGATTAGTCTGGTGACCGATCCAGCGATGTCTGATCGGTCTGGTGACCGATCAGGGAGCTTCCAGTAACTTTGGCAAACCTACTAATCGGCTCCTGATCGGTCTGGTGACCGATCAGGGAGAAACCGTGACCGATCAAACTGAACGATCAACCGTCGCGAGGTTTCTCACTCTGACCGATCAGGCTGGAGCCTGATCAGTCTGGGATCAGCCTGATCGGTCTGGTGACTGATCAGCCAGTGGATTCCGGGCGGGATTGTGGCAAGCTGATTTCCGGATCGGTTTGGTGACCGATCTGGTGACCGGTCAGGGTGACCGATCCTACGAGCTTGCGATCCCAAGTTTCTCACTGGGGACCGATCAGGTTGGAGCCTGATCGGTCTGGGATAGTCCTGATCGGTCCGGTGACCGATCACTTTAATTCAAACGCGCTGTCAGACGCTCTGATCGCGCCTGCTTTCACTGATACGCTACTGATGTCACTTTGATCTTCTCTGCTATTACTGATATAAGTTTAATTTCATTTGCTAAACCTCTGATTGAGTGTGCAGGTGACAGGGATGGATTTAAACACTCAAGGAGAGTCAATGGAGGCCTTTCCTTGGAGCAGGTTTGTCCATTTGCCATCTCAGGTTGCAACGGCTGGAGCTGCTGACTGGAGCTACTGACTGGAGCTTGGCTGAGGTAAGCTCAGGGAGTCCAGGGAGAGTTCAGTGGTAGCTGGCGTTGGCAGGTGAGCAGCTGGAGGCTGCAGTGAGGTGGTGACCTGGCGATGGTGGAGAAGACTTAAGCTGCGTAGCGGAGAAGGGCTGAAAAGACTTCTCGCAAGAGCTTGCTGCGAACACTTCTTGTTGTGTGCTTGTGCTATCTGCTGTTCCTTCATCTTGAGCAAGCGACTGTGATCTTTGAAGTAACCTTCTGTTACTTGGGCACTTGGGAGAAGAGAAACAAGAAGCTTGAGCCCATCAGCGAGAAGACACGAAGAAGAGAGTCTTGCGTGAGATCTGCGTTGGGTGGAGCTCGGAGAAGTTTGCTTGTGTTCTTGTGGTTCTAAGTACTAAGTAAGATCCTTCTTGTGTTTCCTATACTTTATACTTCATCATCTTGAAACGCTGTGGAGAGGTTACTCCACCGAGAAGGAGGTTGCATTTTATCCGGTGTTCACCGGGGCTTGATCTGCCGACGATCAAGGGATCGCCCACCTTAAGGGCACGCCAAGGAGTAGGGGCAAGTTATCCCCGAACCTTGTAAATCCTCTTGTTAGCGTTCTTGCATTTGTTTGTGCTTAGCTTAGGGTGTAATTTCTGCAATACTCTGTTTTGTGTTATTTGCTTCCGCTGTGCTACTAACCAGTTAAGTGCAGAAAAATTTATAAGTGCTAAGTTTCGGTGTTTGGCTACATTCACCCCCCGCCTCTCTAGCCATCCAAGGTCCAACAGAAAAGAGCTTGAAGGTAACAGATCGAGGCTGCTGGATGAAGAGTCGGCTGAGTTATGAGGGGTCGAGTGCTGAGGGAAATGTACTCGGGAAATCCTAGAGTTCGAGTGCTGAGAGAAGTGTACTCGGGAAGGGAAACCTTAGGTTTAGGGGTGGATCAGTCGACTGATGCTTGATCAGTCGACTGATCAAGTCCACAGAAAGATCAGTTGACTGCCCCTGGAGTAGTCGACTGATGACCGCTGAAATTTGAACGTTAGGCTGTAACGTTTGAATCTAAGTGGGACCAGTCGACTAGCCTTGGACCAGTCGACTGGCCTTGGACCAGCCGACTGGCCTTGGACCAGCCGACTGACCTTGGACCAGTCGACTGGTAACGGTCATTTCAGCTTAGAGCACTATTTAAAGGGGCTCAGTTTTGGTTGAGAGTTCTTGACGAAATTGGCTTTGGTTAAAGGCCAATTAGTAGTCTAAGAGCTCAGAAAGGTGTTGTGGGTTGTGGCGAGGTTTCTCCACCCACAAGGTGCTACACGAGCTAGCCGGAGGTCTTCCGGAGAGTCATCCACCGACGAATCAAGATCGTCCATCTTACGGATAGCCGTGGAGTAGGAGCTTCATCTCCGAACCATGTAAATTGGTTTGTCTTCTTTTTTGTTAGATTTTATTATTTGTTATTCCGCTTACGCACTAACAATGTGTAGGAAGAAAACCACGATTAAAGTGGGCGATAGAAAAGTTGTTATTCACCTCCCCTCTAGCAAATGACAAGGTCCCAACAGTTAGGCCCCAAGACCACCTCGGGGGAGCGGAGCGCCAGGGACCTCTCGGGCAGAAGACCCCGAGATGACCTCAGGGCAGCGGAGCCCAAAAAGCATTCGACCTCAAGTAACGGTCCCCTTTTCTCGGATCTGCAGATAATCATCCCCACTATCGCGGGACCATCATGACTCCTAAATATTGCAATGAGTCGAAATTGATAACGGCGTGGACCGTTTCAAAGACTATCTGGTCACCGATGAAGGGGGGACGTGACATAGATCATGAGGACACACGAAGGCAGTCGCCGTAGGTATAAAATGTACTCTAACCCCTCTAGTAAGAGGGTTATACCTTCTCTACTACTCACATACTGTCTTGCCTTCTT
>JAGFNQ010001171.1:205800-246500 GCA_024364735.1 Boesenbergia rotunda
GGAGAATCAAGCATCTCTTCCATTTAATGACTATGAAATATATATTCCTCGCTTTCCATCTATTTTTTATTCCCTTAAGAACAACTGTTATTTAATGACCCGGCTACATTAACCATACTGTATGTTGAACTGTTGATTGTGTACTAATGTCGATTGTTTGAATCTTTATGAAATACCAATGTCAAAAATTGCTTGTTCCTATCTTTTCATGCATGCTTTCTTCTCTTGCAACAATATAGGAAAAACGTTAGATCTTTAGCATTCAGTCATCAATAAATATTTGTCAGTCCCTTTATGATAACAACAACGTATTTATTCTCTGTTGCGTGCAATTGTCATTTCAGGTTTTAAGAATACTAGTAGCCAAATATCTGCATCATATACCTCAGATGGGAAGTATGTAGTATGCGCAAGTGAGGATTCTCATGTTTATATATGGAAGAGAGAGACAGGGCAAGTTGTAAGTTCTGGGGGTAGAAAAAAACCTTGGACTACCACTCGGTCGCACGAGTACTTCTACTGCAAGGATGTATCTGTCGCAATTCCATGGCCAAATGCTGGAAGCAACTGTTTCCCCCTGTCTTTCCCCCCATTTTCACAGAGATTCAATGAGCAGGAATCCCTCAGATATACCGACTCCCAGCGATCTACGAGCTCACTCGATGAAATCTTCCACAATGACAGGAGTCATTGTCCACCTCTTCCACCTCGTCCACCTCTCCCAAAGAAAAGTTTCATTGAGCAGGCACAATCGGAGGAGTTCAGGAAGTTGTCTTGTTCAGGTGGAGACATTGGGAGTGACTCGTTTGCTTCAGGTTCTGCTTCTATGAGAAGTTGCGGTCCAGTGCCCTCGACGATGTCAGAGCCTAGAAATTTGTCTTCTTTCTCCTCATGGGGATGGTACAACGGTGGTGGCGGTACCAGGACAAGCAGCAGCGATCCTTCAAATGCATGGGGCCTAATCGTCGTCACAGCTGGCCTGAGTGGAAACATCAGGATCTACCAGAACTTTGGCATGCCAGTTCGCCTCAGCAGACAAACCAATCTATTTTGAAGAAAGATTCTGAAGTTTTCTTCCTTTTTTTGTTTTCAATGTTCTTTGTTCACTTTTTTCCTTTGTGAACCTTGAGAGGGGCATTATGTTGATTCTTGAATTTGGTAGTAGCAATGAACTTTGTGTCATTGGTGCGGTACCCAACTTCATTGTGTCAACATGGAAACACATCGATTTGTATTTGTACATTAGGATTTGTTAGGGTCGACCCACTGTTTTTATCGTGGACAAACTTTATTGTACAAATTGTTAATGTTTTTTCCCCCGGAGTATTGCTGCAAGTTCTCGTTTCTCCCTAAACCTGATTCAATCACTCCTATCAAGCCGGTGGATCAATATGAGAACAAGGACACTTGAGAATTGAAGCCACAATCAATCAGGATCCTTTACAACGTCTGATATTCGTTTCGAAACATCATGACCGGCACTAAGATACAGATATGCAAATCAAAGCAATGTTTGGGAAAAGTCAACCAAACATTGGTGTCAATGAAACCCAGAATAAGTCAACATGCAAGGAAATGTACGCAACATGATTAACTCCGGGATAAAATGCTAGGAATACAAGGCATGGCAAAGGCCCTTCTTCGCCTTCCTCCCGAATGGCCTGCACGCCCTGATGCTAAGATCGACAGCAGCTGCGAGAGCGATGAAGATAGCTGCATCCTCCACACAGGCAACGTGTCGTGCTGCCAGATGAACCAGCGGCTTGCTACACTTCTCTTCCCCCTGCACCTTGCAGTTCATCACGAAACCACCGGCGATAGCATCTAAAGATGCCGGACAAAGCCCCTGTGCGCTGACCCCCTCCAGCCTTTCGGCAGGAGTACTACTGACAGGCACACGCCGGTCCATGTCGATGAAGAACTCTCCTCCCTTATCACTGCTTATCGCTACATCAGAAACAAGGACGCCAGTCTCCTGGCCTTCTGAAAGAATGTGGAGCCGAAGGCAAATTGTGTCTCTTGGACCGGCCTCTCTCCATGCCTCGAGGCGCCCCCACAGGTTCCAGCTCTCAGAGGAGCTGGCTGAAGTGGGGTGGAGTATGAGCCAAGCACCTGGGTTGGAACGATCCACTCGGTCACAGCCCGTTGACGGCACAAATGGAGTCGCCATGAAAGCAGTAGCCACAGCTGAGCCGGAGAGGTCATGGATCATTACCTTCCAGCCTTTTCTCTCCCTCTTTTCGGCGCCGCCATGGTCCTCATCGCTTGTGTTTGTCATGTCCAGTGGAGTAGATCTAGTGTAACAAGCCGACTAGTTTGTTGTTGATGTTATTGTAAACCAAAAGGTACTCAAAAAGAGGAAAAAAAGTGAAGCTTACCTTCGATCTTTGACAAACTTGCAGCTAAAGATAGGCTGCTTGACGGTACCCTGTTGCTGAACAATCTGCGGGCTCAAGGTAGTCTCGTCTTCGAATTTTAAAACATATCTGGGATCAGGATCCATCCTCACCTTCAAATGAAGCTCTGGTTCATGTCTCAATCTCTCACCTTTGTTCTTCCCAACACCGATCCAACCATTATGAAGCAGGGTCGGTTGCTCCAAACCCCGTTCAAGTCCTATTTCTAGTCTGAGACGCCCAATTATCTGCCTTCTACTTGTGAGGCCACAGTGTGAGCCCTGCTTACCCATGTACACAACAACCTGAAGGCACGCTCTTGGGGTCAGTGTTTTGATATCAGATTCCTCGAGATAGAATACAATAAGATTGTTGTTAGCATCAGGACTGCCATGAGGGGATGAGACAAAGGGTACTCTTGTTCTTTGAATGGGATGATCCCCGAGGCGAATATCACACAAACAGTTAGAATATGCATGAACCGCCCCTGGCCTATCCTTCAACGCCTCGACTGGTAATCTTAGTCCCAGGGACCCGATCGACAATCTGAAGAAAATTTGTGGATCCATGGCTGACAAAATTATTGCTTGATGAGCTGCATAACAATGCCAAAGTTTAGATTGAAAAAGCTGCACAAACCTATTCGAAGCAAGAGCTTTTTGCAATGCAGTTGGAACATACCTTTCTGTCTTTCTTTAGAAATGGACCACTTTGCATTTCGCTTCCTCCAACGCCGCTCAGGAACTTGTTTCTTACTCTTTCACCTCCTTCACCAGATCAGCCTCCATTTTGGAGAACAACAGCTCCGTAATCGAAGATGAAAAACAAGCATTTGGAGAGTTAAGGTTGCATTTGAAACGGGGGGAAATGTCGTCTCCTATCACCAGCCGCGAACCGAGCACTTCCAAGTCGCAACCTGAGGCCCTCGTGCCTCCAAAAGAAGAGACAAGCAAGTACACACTCCACTGAGACAGAAACACGAACAAAAAAGGCGCACCTTTTAAAAACGATCAAGAACGGTGTAGAACAGTTCTTTACAAAAAAAAAGTGGCACTTTTCTCACCCTCAAAAAACACGCTATTCTGTCCGCTCTTCCGATGGGCGAATCGCCGGAACCGCCGCAGTCCAGCCAGCCGGGAACCAAAAAGGAGGAGGAGGAGACAGGGAGGGGCCAAAGAGACTGCGAGAACAGGAAGGTAGGAATTAGGAGGGGGAATTGTGATAGCGACAACATTAATGGAAGATATAGAATAAATAACGCATGGCGAGGCGAAAGGGAGAAGATCTTTGGTACTTGGATACAGCTGTTCCCGAGTTCATCCAATGGCCATCAAACACAGAGCGAGAGCGCCGCATTTGGGCCGGGCGGGGATAGAGAGAGACCGGGAGTCGTTCTCGTCTCGGGTAAGAACACGACAAAAAAAATCGATATTTTATAAAAAAAACATATTTGAGAATTTATATTTATCAAAGCATCGTATACTGTATTCTTTATCAAATAACGCAACGCATATAAAATCAGTTTGTTTTATATCTCTCTCCAGTCTCCGCCAATAATTTTTTTTTAATATATACTTATCTCGAATTATCGATAGTCAAATTCACTGTTCATAATCATACATTTTTCATATTATTATAAAATTATTAAATATATATAATAATAATTACGATGTCATAGTAGATATAGATATTTTTATTTTTTCTCATCCTATATATATCTTCCTCTCTTGTAAAACACTCCTCCCGAATATTTACTGCGATTTAGAAAAAATTAAGAAATAATTAAAAAATTATCCTATAAATAAATAATAAATGATTATATATTAGGTCACGTTGGATTTGAAATTCAAGAATATCAAACCCTCTAATATTCAAAGTTAAAATTATTTTTTTCAAAATAATTATAAATAATTAAAATAAGAATATCATAGAAAATGTAAAATATCAAAAAATATAAATAAAATAAAATAAGGAAAGATATATAAAATATAAAAAAAGAAATAATTTAGTAGAAAGATAATAAAATATAAAAAAATAAATAGAGTTCGTAGAATTGTATATATTAGAAATATATAAAATTAAAATTAAAATAAAATTTATATATGTAAATTAAGATAGATCAAATATCATCGAAAAAATTTAAAAATTATTAAGAATCGATTAGATTTCATTTTAAGATGCCTGAAATAAATTCATTTCAAGTCCCCTTTAGGCCTGAATACTTTTATTTCAGACCCAGAGAGAGCCTGAAATGAAATTTTCAGGCCCGTGTGAAAATATAAAATATATAGAGAAAATAAAATAAATATAAAAGAGAAAATAAAAAGAAGTAAATATACCAAGAGAGAAAGATAAAGTAAATATATAAAAAGATAAAAAATATAAATATAGAAATATAAAATATAGAAATACATATAAATAAAAAATAAGGAAAGTATAAAATATAAATAAATAAATAGAGTTTATAGATTAAAAAATAAAAAATAAATATAATAGAAATTAAAATAAAATATAAATATGAAAAAAATTAAGATAGATAATAAGATATAAGTTAAAAAAAAATAAAGATGAGAGATAAGAAAGTAAAGTCTAAATATGCTACAACTATTATATGATACATTGTTCCGTGTCAAGTGACATGACACGAGAAGATCATTGCTAGTGGTTAAGAATAAGTTTTGACACCATAATTATCTTCTCCTAGTTCAACCCTACCTAGTAATATTAAGTATTGAGAAATCCAAATATTCTTATTTTATATTTTATATATCATTTCTTATTTTATTTTATTTATATTTTTCAATATTTTACATTTTCTATTATATTCTTATTTCAATTATTTATAATTATTTTTTAAAAAATAACTTTGACTTTCAATATCAGAGGGTTTTATATTCTCAAATTTCAAACCCAACGTGGCTTAATATTAATTTTATTTTAAAAATATATTTTTAAAATATATAATATCATTTATTATTTATTTATAGGATACTGTTTTAATTATTTCTTAATTTTTTTCACAATCACAGTAAAATATAATAAATGATTTGGGATGAGTGTTGTACAAGGTATGAAGAGATATATAAGGTGAGAAAAAATAAGAATATCTGCATCCGAATCATAATTTATTATTTTAAAATTAAATTATGAAAAGGTAGTTTGAAAGTCTCGAAAAGTGAATAAAAAAGAAATTATTAGTGGGTAAGATATAAGAGAAATAAGTTGATGTTATATACGTTTTTTGGGTAAATAATAAATCATAGGACGTTTTTTTTTATATACATTTTTGGTAAAATACCAAGAAAATTTGTAAACTTCACCCGTCCTATTTGACGGTTTGTGGTTGTCGGGTAGATGATCGAATCAAATTTTATAAAAAAAACGCTTCGCTCTTGTGGTTCTTCACTTCTTTGTCCGTTGCTGGCTGCTAGTTTTCAACGACGAAATCTGAAATTTTAAATTAAATTGGCATCATGAATAAACCCGCTACAAGGCGTCCCGGCTCGCGCGGAATAACGCATGCCATCGAGGTGCACTTTTGGGGAGCTTAAAATAGGACACGTTAATCGCGTTGAATCATAATTGAAGGGAGAACGCCGTGACGCAGCAGTGTAAGAGCCACGTGTTCCGCCCAGTCGCGCGGGGCTCGAGGAGGACAGCCACGTGATTGGGCCGCAGTACGTACATGCCCAACGTGGACCGATCCGGTCACCGTAACGAACGTTGATTAGGGAAGATAATTAAGAGACTAATGATTTTGTTGGGCAAAACATTAGGTATTATTTTTATATTCATATATGATATTTGTTCCGGAAGGAATCGACGTCGACCACTTATCAAGGTTCAACCCACGCGGATGCTGACGCTGGAGGAGAAATTTCACATCCTGCGAGATTAACACGAGCCTTAGGGGAACACACCGGAGGTTGTCCGATGGAACCCACTCCGACGCTCAAGTCAGTACTTCGATGGAGAAGATGAAAAGAAGGAGAGAGGGGGGGTGAATATAGCCAATCACTTGAACTTTAGCACTTATCAAAATTCTGCACTTAAACCGTTTAGTAGCACAGCGGAAAGAATAGAAACGGAGTATGCAGAAAAACTAGTACCCTAAGCTAAGCACAAATGCAAGACGCTAACAAGAGGGTTTACGAGGTTCGGGGATAACTTGCCCCTACTCCTTGGCGTGCCCTTAAGGTGGGTGATCCCTTGATCGTCGGCAGATCAAGCCCCGGAAGATCCGGATAGAAAGCAACCTCCTTCTCGGTGGAGTAACCTCTCCACAGCGTTTCAATCAAGGATATAGTTTTAAGCACAATGAAACACAAGAAAGATCTTACTTAGCACTTAGCACAGACAAGAACACAGCAGGCTTCCTCCGAGCTCCACCCAGAGACGATCTCACGCAAGAACCCTTTCTCCGTGTCTTCTCGCTGTTGGACTCAAAGCCTCTTGTTCCTTCCTCCAAGTGCTCAAGCAAGGGCTGGTTGCTTCAAAGATCACAGTAGCTTTCTCAAGAGTGGATGATCAGCCAAGAGCACAAGCACGTAGCAAGAAGTCGCAGCACAAAGCCAAGGCAACCAAAACTCTCCTCTTGCTCTGCTCCACACGGCTCCTTTTGTTTCCCTTTCGAGCGTTAGGTGACAACATCCCACTGCAGCCTCCAGCTACTCCCCTACAACCACCAGCCACCACTGAGCTCTTCTAGACTGCCTGAGCTTCCCTCAGACCAGCCCCAGTCAGGAGCTCTAGCCAGCGCCAGTGTCCGTTGCAAACTTGAGATGGAAAACAGACAAACCTGCTCTAAGGAAAGGCCTCCATTGACTCTCCTTGAGTGTTTGAATCTTTCCCTGTCACCTGCAGCTTAATCAGAGTGTTAGCACAGCATATCAAACAGAAAATCGTGTATCAGATGTTAAGCGCAGAGAATTGGATACATTCAGATTCGATCAGAGCGTCTGGCAGTGCATTTTGAATTAAAGTGATCGGTCTCCGGACCGATCCAGGGCTCGTGGGTCGATCACCAGACCGATCCACCGCTTTGCTGGGACTCCCAGCTCTCGCGGTGACACAAGCCTGATCGGTCACCAGACCGATCAGAGTGAATCCTGATCGGTCACTAGACCAATCAGGTAGCTTCCTGTCCGATCAAGCTGAAGCCTGATCGGTCCACGTCTGAGTGAACAGTAACTGCGAAAATCATGTCCTAAGTCGTGGATCGGTCACCAGACCGTTCAAGAGCTGATCAGTAGGAGAACTCAACTCACTGTTCGCTCCCTGATCGGTCACCAGACCGATCAGAAGCAAGACAGTGAGGAAGCTGCCTACTCCCTGATCGGTCACCGGACCGATCAGTAGCCAAGCAACAAGACAACGGCCTGTTGCCTGATCGGTCACCTGATCGATCAGGAGCCACATAGTAGGTTCCCAACCTCACTGTGCGCTCCCTGATCGGTCACCAGACCGATCAGTCATCGCTGGATCGGTCACTAGACCAATCCACGAAGGAGCAGCGTGCCAACATCCCTGATCGGTCACCAGACCGATCCAGGGACTCAAACCCAGCCCTCCAAGCTAGGGTTTCATCCAACCTAGCCCTCCAAGCTAGGACTTTTCCACCTAACTCTCCAAGTTGGGAATTTTCACCTAACCCTCCAAGTTAGGACTTTTCACCTAGCCCTCCAAGCTAGGACTTTTCACCCAACTCTTCCGAATTAGGACTTTTCCAAACCTAGCCCTCCAAGCTAAGACCTGACCCTCCAAGCTAGGACTTTTTCACCTAACTCTCCAAGTTGGGACTTTTCACCTAACTCTCCAAGTTAAGACTTTTCACCTAGCCCTCCAAGCTAGGACTTTTCACCCAACTCTTCCGAATTAGGGCTTTTCCAAACCTAGCCTTCCAAGCTAGGGCCTGACCCTTCAAGCCAGGACTTTTTCACCTAACTCTCCTAGTTGGGACTTTTCACCTAACCCTCCAAGTTAGGACTTTTCACCTAGCCCTCCAAGCTAGGACTTTTCACCCAACTCTTTCAAATTAGGACTTTTTAACACCTAGCCCTCCAAGCTAGGATTTTCCACACCTAACCCTCCAGGTTAGGATTTTCCAACACCTAGCCCTCCAAGCTAGGATTTTCCATACCATGGCTAATCCCCGATCAGGACTTAATCATAATCATAATCATCAACCTAAACTAAAATTAGTGTCAACACCAAAATAACAATCAGGGTCAGACTGCATCAACAATCTCCCCCTTTTTGTTGTTTGACAACCCGATTTATGTTTAGGGATTCTCAATCAATTTTCTCAAATTCAGAACCATAGGGGAATCAGGATCCTCCCCCTACAACATAATCATCCTAAACTTAACCAACCACACTCTCCCCCTTTGTCGAACACCGAAAAGGGTCTAGAGAGACTGTTAAGTTTAACCATACTCCCCCTCAACTCTAGGGGTATCCCAAAGATATGAATGATTTGTGATAAACATATGAATAAATATGACACAAGTAGATCATGGTAAAACAAGCATATGTATCATATGGATAGGGCATCATAAGCATCAATATAGCAATATAGAATGAGGCAGATAAACAGATAGTAATCATGTGAACACATATAAGCCAACATCCTAAACATGATAAGGCAAATTTAAAATACATGCAAAATATCAGATGCATCATGTCGCATCAAGGTCAAGACACCTCAAAAAAAAATTGAGCACAATCAAATGGGGCACTCATCATAACAGTCAATGTCATCAATCCCCCGCGTGGTCATCGTCTGAAGAATCAGCAATATATATAACATCCCCTGGTGGAGGGCTGCTGGGGGACGCACCACCAAGAAACGTATGATGATACCACTCCTCATACCATGTGTCCTGGAGTGAGCTGATCTCAGAGACGTCGGATGCGAGAGCGTCGAGTCGGCGATCGAAAGACTGAAACTCCGAGCTGACCTCCTGGTGCCAGAGCTCAGAAATATGTAGCTTGCGCTACATCAACTGCTCTAACTCCGCAACCTGCCAGCGTAGATCAGGAGCCCACTCATCATAATCCTCAACACTAGTGGATGGCTCCTGATCAGGGACTACTCCTGGTAGCTCTCCCACATGCCGCCGATTCTTCCACCTTAGTCCCTGCGGCCCGACAACAATGCCGGACTAAGCGAGCATGCGACGATCCAGACGACAGTCCTGTCGAACCATGGGCACAATGCGGCCCTGTGAAATGTCAATGCAAACCGACTCCAGCCAGGTAGTGATGATGTGGCCAAATGACATATAGACTGTCTGGTCATACATCTGACTGTGGACAATGATGGAGAAATAGACTGAAGCCACTGGGTCAAAGTCTAACTGCTGATGCATCCCATAGAGCATCAAGCAGTGGAATGGGTGAATCTCATCTAGATGTTTTGATGTAGTCGGGAGGAGACAATTCGTGATGATCTTAAACAAAACATACTCAATGGGAGAAAGGCGAAGAGCAGGAAACGTGGGAAAATCACGGGTGCGCTCACCGAAATCCCTTGGCCTGGGATGGCCTAGAAAATACTCGTAGATGGAATCAGGAGTGGCTCCATCAAGGGGAATTGGAAGAGGATCAGGAAGATAGGGGTAGAGAGAAAAATCATTTTCTGACCGGCGACAGCCAAGAAAATCAGTGAAAATAGATCGATTAAAACTAAGGTCGACCGTGGCAACACGGGTTCTCCACCCCATGCCCTCCCCACTGACCATGTTGTTATAGAATTCAGAGACCAAATCAAAGTTGATTGGCCTCTCAAGATACAGAATGGATTGAAGATTATAATGTTCGATAATTTGCCGGACTGTCGGACAATGTTCGCAGATAAAGGTTTGATCCACAGTCCGACAGGGCATCAGTTTGAAGTTGTTCCATAGAAAATCTAGAGCATAATGAATGTTTTGAAACCTAGTGTATAGAGGTGATGGAGGTCCCGAAGGAGGTGTAGACGATGAAGGGCCTTTGCCCTTTGAGCTTTCCTCCACTGCCTTTGCCTTAGATGATTTTCTAATGGTTTGAATGGAGTTGATCATTGCAACAATTTAATCACAGACATGAAAAGATCACACAATCAAGTGTACATGAGGTGGAATTGATCACATACATAGTTTGAATCAATTTGCCAGGATCAAATTGAACATATGAACATAGTTTAATCAAGGACCCGAGAATTGATCACGAAGACATAATCATAGAATAAGACATTGGATCAAAGATAAGACATAGCAAGGTAGGGTCACGACCAACACATGAGGTCACCGCACAACATAAGAACACCAAAAGAAAGACCATGATTAGCGCAAATACACAATCAATGAACTGATATGTAAGAAAAACTAAACTTACTTAGGTGCCATTGAGGAAGATCTTGAAGTTTGGAAGAGGAGGCTTGCGTAGGAGAAGCTCACGGCGCAAAAAATGATCGCAGAACCTTGAGCAAGAAGGAAACTTGCAGACGCTCGCAAGATGCCCACACGCACGCACGCGCACAAAATCTTACTCGGAAGAGGAAGAAGAAGATGCAAGGAAGGCTCTCACGCAGGTTGAAGGGGCGCAAAAGGGAGTTTTCGACGCTAGGGTTCGGCAATGAGGGGTTTTGGAGGAGTTAATCGGTTGTTGGATCGGTCCACCAACCGACAATAAATGTGATCGAACGGATCATCGTTCGATCTGAGAACACCCAGACTGATCAGGCTTCAGCCTGATCGGACTGGCCTGGTCCTGATCGGTCGGGTGACTGATCAGGCAGGCTTCTGATCGATCTGCCGATCGATCAGGAAGCGAACAGTAGGGTCGGATGATATTCAGGAAGCCCTCTGATCGGTCTGTGGACCGATCACCACAGAGTGTCAGATCGGTCCGGGGACCGATCCAGGCTAGCACAGAATGTTTGATCAAAATTTCGTTAAGTCTCTATGCCCCTCTGATCAGTCTGTGGACCGGTCACCATAGGATGGAGCCAGATCGGTCCGGGGACCGATCAGCCCTATGCCTGATCGGTCCAGGGACCGATCAGGGTTCTTGATATTCCCTGATACGATCTGAAATTTCAGTTTCAGACTTTCACACAATTTTTGAATGAATCTGATGAAGAATATCGATCTTGGAAGTGATTCCTTGACTATAATTGATCCCTAAATAAGGATCAAAGGTCCTTATGGTTTGAACAAAGCACTTTGCTCCACCCAAGTGGAGTCAAACTCAATCAACAATCATTCAAACAATTTCAATCAAGATTGTGTCAAATTCAGGTTTCCAATCAAGTTTCCTTAATTGGAATGTCCAAGTATGATCATGGAGCCAAATACACATGTGTTATGCATCGATTTTCCCATACTTGGTCACCGAAGTGATTTTTATCTCGTCAACTTAATTTCTCAAGGGATGCATTGACATTTTGAGAAATTGAGTTGATCCTAACATCTCACCCCATTTCTAGCAAACAAAAACGTTTTGGGAAACCTTATAGTTTATATGAGATGTCCCCAAAGTTACCCAATTGTATCCCAACAATTTTGAAATGATCACAAAGGGTTTTGGAAGCATTTTGAAAACTATGAAGCATGACACATTCTCAACTCCCTTCTTAAGAAACTAAACTCATTTTCGGGGAGTGGTTTAGTGAAGATGTCTGCTAAATTTGATTTAGACTCTACATAAGAGAGTACAACATCTCCTCTAGCAACATGATCTCTAATGAAGTGGTGACGCACTTCAATATGTTTGGTCCTAGAATGATGGACTGGATTTTTGGTTAGGTTAATTGTGCTAATGTTGTCATACAACACTTGCACACCTTTGTAACTCAATCCATAGTCCTCTAGAGTATGAGTCATCTATAACAATTGCGATATACTCTCTCCCATAGCAATATATTCTGCCTCGGTCGTGGAGAGAGCAACACAATGTTGCTTCTGACTTGACCAACTAACTAAAGATGATCCTAGAAATTAGCAACCCCCACTTGTGCTTTTTCGATCCAACTTACATCCAGCGTAGTCGGAATCGATATAGTCAATTAAATCAAATGATTCGGTACGGGGGTACCAAAGACCAACTCCTATTGTGCCTTTAAGATATCTCAAAATCCTCTTAACAGCGATTAGATGAGATTCCTTGGGATAAACTTGATACCTTGCGCACATACCCACAGCGAAAAGAATATCAGGTCGACTAGCTGTGAGGTATAGCAAACTACCTATCATGCTCCGATATTGAGTTAAATCAACAGGTTTACCACTCTCATCATTGTCTAATCTTGTGTTTGTAGCCATGGGAGTGGTTACCTCTTTTGAATCACTCATATTGAATTTACGGAGCATTTCTTGTGTGTATTTCGATTGGTGCACATGGATCCCATCTCGGGTTTATTTGATTTCAAGTCTAAGGAAGAAAGTCAACTCTCCCACTAGACTCATTTCAAATTCACTTTCCATGTGTCCAATGAATTCATTTAAATAACCCTTGTTATTTGAGCCACAAATTATGTCATCGACATATACTTGGGCTATAAAAATATTGTCACAATCTCTACGTAGAAATAGTGTAGGGTCTATTTGGCCTCTTACAAAGCCTTTTTCAATTAAAAATGTTAACAACCGCTCGTACCAAGCTCGGGGTGCTTGTTTAAGGCCATAAAGTGCCTTTTTGAGCTTGAACACGTGGTTCAGAAATTCGGTACTCTCAAACCCCGGAGGTTGTTCGACATAGACCTCTTCTCTAATTAGACCATTTAGAAAGGTCGATTTAACATCCATTTGATATAACTTGAAACCTCGATGTGCTACAAAAGCTAGCATCAATCGGATGGATTCTAATAGTGCCACGGGAGTATAGGTCTCATCATAATCAAGGCCTTCAACTTTACTATAGCCTTTGGCTACTAAGCGTGCCTTGTTTCTAATGATTTCTCCCTTATGATTTAATTTATTCTTGAAAACCCATTTGGTTCCAATGATGGTGGTCTTCTTTGGTCTAAGGACTAAGTCCCAAACTTGACTTCTTTCAAATTGACCTAGTTCATCTTGCATCGCAATGATCCAATCGGGATCATTTAATGTTTCATTAATTTTTCTAGGCTCAATTTCAGAAATTAGAGCAACTTCATTAGCCTCATTCCTAAAGAATGATCTAGTCCTAACCCCATGGTGGATGTCTCCAACAATTTGGTCTTGGGGATGACTAGAGGCTAATCTAGTTTGCCTAAGTGTTGGTGGTGTTTCTCGAATGGGTTCACTAGACACAAGCTCAGCCTCAGGATCCGGCTGATATATGGATTGTCTAGGCTCACCATCATCAGACTCATCACCATCAACAACATTTGGACTCTCATTCAAACTTGGTCTCCTAAGTTCGAATTGGACTTCATCTTCTGGTTGACCATTAACCTTTGGAATTTCTTCAAAGACAACATCAGAAGACTCTTCAACTAGTCTAGATTTCTTGTTGTAGACTTGATAGGCTTTGCTAACGAGGGAGTACTCGACTAGTATCCCTTCATCAACTTTTGCCATGAACTTTTCAAGGTGATCCTTGGTGTTTAGGATAAACACCTTACAACCAAACACCCTAAGGTGTTTAACCGTAGGTGGCTTTCCAAACCAAAGTTCATGGGGAGTCTTTCCTAAGTATCTATGGATGAGGACTCGGTTTTGCACATAGCAAGCCGTATTTACAGCTTCAGCCCATAAGTAACTCGGTAGTGAGTGTTGATGCAGTCTGACCCTGATTGTTGTTTTGGTGTTGACATCGATTTTAGTTTAGGTGGATGATTATAATTATGATTAAGTCTTGATCGGGGATTAGACATGTTATGAAAAATCCTAGCCTAGAGGGCTAGGTGTTGGAAAATCCTAACTTGGAGGGTTAGGTGTGGAAAATCCTAGCTTGGAGGGCTAGGTGTTGAAAAGTCCTAATTCGGAAGAGTTGGGTGAAAAGTCCTAGCTTGGAGGCTAGGTGAAAAGTCCTAACTTGGAGGGTTAGGTGAAAAGACCCAACTTGGAGGGTTAGGTAAAAAAGTCCTGGCTTGGAGGGTCAGGTCCTAGCTTGGAGGGCTAGGTTTGGAAATGTCCTAATTCGGAAGAGTTGGGTGAAAAGTCCTAGCTTGGAGGGCTAGGTGAAAAGTCCTAACTTGGAGGGTTAGGTGCAAATTCCCAACTTGGAGGGTTAGGTGAAAAAGTCCTAGCTTGGAGGGTCAGGTCCTAGCTTGGAGGGCTAGGTTGGATGAAGTTGTTAGTAATATGAGAGAAGTGTCCTAAGGCAATCGCCTTATGATTGTAATCATTTACTTTAATAAATGAATATTTACTATTTGAGTATATATGTTCATGTATTTGATTGAGATCTTAAACTCATTTACTGAATGTTCGCAATATAATTCGCAGCATGAGAGAATTTATGATGAATTCACAACTAGTGATTATCTCTACATGTGCAATTGTGAAGTATTGAAATTCTCCCTAGTCGATGAATTGATAGATACGGACACTATCAATTCTGTTGAGACTAGCATGGGTTATTCTTTAATCAGCTGATTCTCACTGGCTGGTGACATTGGGATGTCCGGAGATAAACATGATTGCTAGTTAAGGGAACTAGTTCATTGGAGTGACTAGCTGTAAAACTTCATGTAACGACCCGGAAAATTCTCTTGATATTTTATGAAAAATATTGAGCATGTTTAGATAATTTTCGAAGGAGCTAGAAGTATTGATACGAACTTTGGGCTAGAAAACCTATGTTTTCTCATTTAAGTCGAGAAAACTAAGTACTAACGGGCCTTACGTGGGGTTTTTAGTACCATGATTATAGGTGGATTTTAGGTAATAATTAGTATAAATAGGTAATAATTAGTATAAATATAAATAGGATTTAATTAGGCATATTAGCATGATTATGGGTAAGTCTTAGCCTAATTTTTCCTATTTTAATGAAGAAATTAGGTACTAATGAGCTTTAAATAGGTCCCAAAAATGGGTATTAATTAGGTAAAAATTAATATAAATATAAAAGAATTTTATTTAGGAATATTAGCCTATTATGGGTGATTGTTGGTGAATTTTCGAAATAAAAAGGGAATTTTCGAAAATTAGAGGAAAAGGTTTAAATAAAATGAAAATAAAATAAGAATAAAGGTGCATAGGCCAAGGATTGAACCTTGGACCTCTTGTACAACCATGAAGGCTTTAACCAACTCACCTAGCAAGTAATTTGTATGAGTAAATGAAGTAGAGGTTGGTTAAGAAGTAGAAGGAGATGAAGGGTCATGAAAGACTCTTCATTTGCCTCTTTAAAGGAGCTATAAAAAGGGGGTTAAGGGGGTTACTTCTCTTCACCATCAAGTGCATTTGCTCCCCTCCTCCCTCCTCATTCTAGCCGAAACTCTAAGGAAGAGTTCTCCCTTGGAAAAGCTTCCACCAAGGCTCCATCACCCAAGATCTAAAGTTCTTACAAGGATCCAAGGACTAGGTGTGGTCAAGAGACATCAAATCTTCTTCTTTCTCTCCATACAAGGTCTAAAAATTTAGAAACCCCAAGGTAAGACTCCCTCACCTGTGGTATAATAGTTATCTATGATTTCCATGATTTTTAGCATGATATATGGGTTAGTTTTGGATGAGATGTTGAAAGGAAAGAAAAACCAAGGTCCTTGAGTTTATGGATTTCGGCCAGCATGATTTAAAAGTCTGTAAATATGATAAAAATCCTTATAATGTTATTTGATGTTCCCTTATGATGTTTAGTAAGTAAATATAATTTTTGGGAATTTTTGGAGTACCCTAGAGACCCTATGGGTTTTGGCCAACAACAAGGTAAGGAAACCAAGAACCCTAGGTTTGTGGGTTTCGGCCACCATGATTTTGGGGTCTATAATTATGCCAAAAATCCTGATAATGTTGTTTAATGTTCCCTTATGATGTTTAGTAAGTAAATATAATTTTTGGGAATTTTTGGAGTACCCTAGAGACCCTATGGGTTTCGGCCAACAACAAGGTAAGGAAACCAAGAACCCTAGGTTTGTGGGTTTCGGCCACCATGATTTTGGGGTCTATAATTATGCCAAAAATCCTGATAATGTTGTTTAATGTTCTCTTATGATTTTTAGTAAGTAAATATAATTTTTGGGAATTTTTGGAGTACCCTAGAGACCCTATGGGTTTCGGCCAACAAGAAGGAAAGGAAACCAAGAACCCTAGGTTTGTTGGTTTCGGCCACCATGATTTTGGGGTCTATAATTATGCCAAAAATCTTGATAATATTGATTAATGTTCCCTTATGATGTGTAGTAAGTAAATATAATTTTTGGGAATTTTTGGGGTACCCTAGAGTACCCTAGGGTTTCGGCCAACATGAAAGACCCATGTGTAAGGTTGATTTTAAACCCTAAGTATATGTTTTAGGTTTTATCATGATATAAGGGAGATGAAGGGTGTTTATGTGAATGTTTCACATGGGCTAGATACCCTATGGGTTTCGGCCAAGTACCCTATTAGGGTGGGAAGCTAGGACTTATTTCAAGTAAGGGCCCAATAGCCTATGGTAAGGTATGGGTAGGATTTAAGCAATTGATTTGGGGTTTTAATGGAATTTCTCCATGCCTCCATGGCCTGGAAGTTTCGGCCAAGGATCTAACCTGGGACTAAAGCTGGGATAACCCTACCAAGATGCTTGGGTATAGGTTATTAGGAGGTATGCTTAAGTAAGGTGGAAGAATACCATGTTAACTAAACCTTTAGCTTATATGTCATGAAATATAGAATGTTTAGACATGTGCCATGATTTAGGAATGATATGTATGTATGCCATGATGTATGAATGATATGAATGTATGCCATGCTTATGTGTGTATGCCATGCTACATGAATGATGTGTACCTATGCCATGTCTAAGAATAGAAATGATGAATGAAGGTTAAGTAGGATGAATGAATGAATATGCTATGCATGATGATGCCTTTAAGGCATAATGATGATGAAAGAATGATGAACGAATGAATATGCCATGAATGATGATGAATGAAGAAGCATATGAAAGCATTTATTTTATTTTATGGGCTTGTACCGGACCTAAGTAGGGTCCACGGTTCTGGACTACCGATGATGCTGTCCACGGTTCGGGACTACCGATGATGTTGTCCTTACGGTTCGGGACTACCGATGAAGCTGTCCTTATCCTAGTAGGTCGAGATTAGCTACCTCGTATTTACTTAGGGATGCGCGCATATGATGAATGAATGTGGTACAAGCTAGGGCCCAATGAAAGTACGATTATGTTAAAAACATGTTTTCAAGATTAAGCATCCTTATATATATATATATATATATGCACGATTGCCACATGCATCCATTCATGTTATGCATTATGTTATGAAAAGTATGTTTACAAAAAAATATGTTATGAAGGTATGTTCATGCCATGATTTTATTTATGTTTATGCCATGATTTTATTTATGTTTATGCCATGATTTTATTCGTGTTTATGCCATGATTTTATTTATGTTTATGCCATGATATTATTTAAGCTTATGCCATGATATTATTTACGTTTATGCCATGATGTTATTTATGTGTATGCCATGATTTGATGCTAGTTTAGAATGTCATGCTTTAATTGTGTTTATGATAGTTTAGGATGTCATGATTTTATCTATATTCATGTTAGTTTAGGATGCCATGATTTTATGCTAATTTAGAATGTCATGCTTTAATTATGTGTATGCTAAGTTAGGATGCCATGAGTTCATTGATGGTTATGTTAGTTTAGGATGTCATGGTTTAATTATGTTATGTTATGTTAGAATGCCATTATTTTGTTCATGCTCATGCTAGTAGGGGATGCCATGATTGTAATTAGATTTATGCCATGATTTTATTTATGTCTATGTCGAGTATTATACCATGCCATGAATGTTTACGATGTTTATGTCTATATCGAGTACTATGCCATGTCATGAATGTTTACGATGTTTATGTCTATATCAAGTACTATGCCATGCTATGAATGTTTACGATGTTTATGTGATGTCAAGTATTATGCCATACCCGAATGTTTACGGTTATGTTATGCCATGCTATGAATGGGATGAAGCTATGTCCATGACATGTCCAATGAATGCTAAGTGATGTTAAGGATGATGTTCTAAGTAAAGCGCTAAGTGTGCTAATGTTTCATATGTTTATGATTAAGTGACGGATGGTTTTAGTGAGTAGGAAAGAGTCTTACTAAGCCTGTGTGCTTATAGTTTTATTTTCTTATACCGCAGATCACGCAAAGGAACAGTAAGGAAGCAGCAGGAGGGCATTGCAGAATGTGTGTGATAGTGACTTGGCCAAGAGACCATATGTTGCTTGTCTTATGATAGAACTTTACCTTTACTACTAAGTACTTGAATATGACTATGACTCTATGACATGATACTAAAGTATGACAGAATGCTAAAGTATGACATGATGCTAAATATGACATGATGCTAAAATATGACATGATGCTAGGTATGTTATGATGTTAGGAATGGTAGAAAGTGCATGTAGGTGTAAGTTTAAAGTTTTCCGCTGCATTATGATGTCTACATGCCCTAAGTATGTTAACGTAACGCCGCTTTATGGTGGTCAAAAAGAAAAAAAGCCGTTTTATGGTGGACAAAATTCTAAAAATCGTTGATTTTAAAATTCACCTCCATGATCACTTCTAATTGTCTTAATGGTTGATGATTTTTCATTTTCAATTCTTCTACAAAAAGAAATGAAAACATCTAAGGTTTGGTCCTTATATTTAAGAAAATAAGTCCATGTATATCTAGTAAAATCATCAATGATAACAAAGCAATATCTACTTCCATTCAATGATATGATAGTGCTACAATCAAATAGATCCATATGAAGTAAATCTAAAGCGGTAGATGTACTTACAGCGCTTTTACCTTTATGTGTAGATTTTGTTTGCTTACCCATTTGACATGCATCATAAAGTTTGTCGTTTTCATACTTGATGCTTGGTAAGCCACGAACTAATCCCTTGATGGCCAACTTCCGGATGTTCTTCATGTTAACATGTGCTAGTCTCCGGTGCCAAAGGGTAGACTCTTCTTCTTTTGACATGAGACACTTAGCAAAAGTATTAGTAGCACTTTTAAATGAAACTTGATAAATATTGTCTACTCTTGTTCCTACTAGTATCGTGTCCAATGTGTCATGTTGTCTAACTAGACATTGACTTGGTTGAAAATCAATTGTGTAACCCGTGTCACACAATTGACTGACACTTAGGAGATTAAATGTCATCCCCTTGACTAGAAGGACATTTGAAATTCTAAGATATTTGGATATTTGAATGTCTCCTATTCCTATGACCTTAAGACTACCATTGTTACCAAATGAAACGTTACCTCTACTTTTCTTTTGAAGGGTAGTAAACAATGATCTATCCCCGGTCATGTGTTTGGAGCACCTACTATCAACGAACCAAGTTGATAGACGCTCCCCCTCAATTATAACCTACACAATTCGAAAAATGGAAGATTTAGGTACCCAAACCTTGGGACCTAAAGCATTTACTAAACAAGACTTAGGCACCCATGCCTTGACAACTTTCTTTTGAACCTTGGGTGTCTTAATTGGTCTAACACCAGTCCTAGACATAAGAGACACGAATGAAGGTTCCTTGGGTTGGTAACCAATATCGGCTCTATTGTAGACTGCCCTTTGGGCATTCAAGATCATGTCTAGGGTCTTTGAGCTTGTTGAGAACTTCTCAAGAATATTCTTGAGTCTCTCAACTTCACTCTTTAATGATTTGTTCTCTACCTATAGCAATTCATCATGCAAATCATCATCATCCTCAACCCTAGAGGATTTCAAATGTTCAATCGCAATTTTCAAAACTTTAATTTCATCCTCTAACATTTCAACATGCAAATCATCTATGTTATCATCCCTAGATGACTTCAATTGTTCAATTTCTAATTGCAACGATTTAACCCTATTGTCAAACATATTTGTCAAACATGCAATTACTCTATAACATTTTTTAAGTTCGAGAGAGGTTACCTCTTCATCATCCGAAGATGATGAAGCCGCGTTTGAGGAGTTGGAAGATTCATCACTGCTTTCTTGATCTCCCAATGCCATGAGTGCTACATGCCGTGTACTCTTCTCCTCCTTTTCTTCTTCGGATGAACTTGAGGAGGATTCATCCCAAGTGGCCTTCAAGGCCTTCTTCTTCCTTACTTTCTTGACGGACCCGATTTAGCTAAGTTAAAGTTGTCACGAATTGTGGGACCATCAGAATTTAGAATTTATAAATTGCTGGAAACCCTTTTTTACAATCAAAATAGGAAAATGTAGTAAAGGGGCCACAGGTCGTATTTTTGCTCGGGACTAGTTGATGTTGTGTGATTCGCGCTTGTGTTTATGTGTCGTTTGTGTTTTCAGGTTTCAAATAGATATTCGGGTTTTGGGTTGCAAATAGGAATGGAAATGCAAAGAAAATAGAGGAAACGTAGCTAATAAGCTAAACAAAGTGATGACAATTATTAAGCTTGACCAAATGATACTTTAACCAATTAATGCAAACTTGCAACCTTTAGACATCAAACTGATACAAAATGCAATGGCACATCACACCTTGTGTTCAACTTCAAGATTTGTAAATCAAAGCCAACCAAATGATAAACAATCTATTAACAAACTGATATAAGATTGATGCCAAAACTCCACTTGATACTAAAGAGCAAACAATTTAACAATCCCAAAACTGTCAACGAATTTAAAACTAATCAAGTCAGAATCATTGCGGAAACATGAAGGAGGAAATGGCAACAACTGGCTGGACTGCAGAATTCTAAAACAACTAATGCAGAATTAAGATGCAGAGTTGCAGAAACTTTGAATGAATGAAGGAATGAGATGCAACATTTCAGAAACTAAAATGGATGCTAAACCAAACAACAGCTGTAATTGATTGCTCCACGCTAATGTCACATAAGATTCCTAAGAATTAAATTCAATTGATTGTAAATGCAGGAGCTGAAAATTGAAACATAGCTGAAACTGAACTTCCGAATTACAGCACTGATGCAGAATTGATGCAAATGCAGAGTCTGATGCAGAATTTCAACACTTAATTGAATGCCGAACAAGCAAACCAGCAAATTGAAGTCAATGCATTAATCTACAGTTCGAAAAGAACTAAGAAGAACCAAAGATTACTTGACACAACTCAGGAATTCGAAACTGTAAATGGATTTGCTGATTTGAAACCTAACATCTCTGAACAAACTGAGTTCAAATCAAGCTGGATTCGATTGCAATGACACACCTGAAACCATGTTTAACTTAGCACCAATAAATGCTGAGTTGTCACTTGGCACAAGTGCATGAATGAAACAATGCTTGGCACGCAGCAAAGGGGAAACTGCTGAGTCAGAGGCAAGGGGTGTGCAGAAATGAAAGGGCAGAAATTAATGGAGTTACTGCAGAAATTAAGCAATGAAAGCAATAACCACTGCGGAACAATAAAACTAGTTGGGATCGATGGCACAGCTCTATGCAAAAGAAAGACTTGACACAAAACCGAAACTTGCTGAAAAGAACTTAACTAGCAGACATAGAAATTTAACTGCAGAAATGAGAAGTTGATACGCTACAAGAGGAAAACTGGCACGCAACATGAAATTGCAAAGCAAATGAAATTAAGTGAAGTATGAACTAGATAAACTAGCTAACTAATGAAAGAACAAATTCGAACCACTAATTAAAGTAAAAACAATGCAGTAACCGAAGTTAACAAATCTGAAACAAAGACTGAAACAGAATAAAGTGCAGAAATGAAGATTACAGCTAATACAATAAAGTTGCAATAAGAAATCTAAACCACAATCACTCCACTAGCTCAAAGTCTCCTTGTTCGTCACGCAAGGGCTGGCCTCGAACCCCTAAGCTCAGCAATTCACTGGAAAACTAAATCCGCGATCCATTCCAGCACAAACTCGGTTCAAAATGGAAATCCCAATCGATTTCTTCAATTCGGCCTTGTCTGATTGAAATGAAGGTTCGGGAATGATCCAAACACTTCAGGGAACCCCTCTGAATGGCTCGGATTGATGTAAAACTAGACAAAACTGAAATCGAAGCTATTAACCGCAGAGCTGAAGAAACCCTCACTCAGCTCTGTTCTTGCCCAATTTCGAGCTGAAACTCCACCGATTGCTCTCCCCAGTGACCTTGACTTGATCTAGATGAAGAGATGAGGTGGTCGCGCCCCTTGGACTGAAGAAAACAGCTAAGGAATGAAGAAGAAAACGAAGAAGACGAAGAAACAGCGGAGACGCGACGACGCTGAGCTGCGGCCAAATTTTCCTTAAGTAATTAACATTGGACGGCTCAGATTGATTGGAGGAGATCCAACGGCTGATCTTGCTCTGATTTGATCCAAACTTTGATGATGATGATCTAGGGTCAGGATCTGCCTCGTGGTAGCTCGGATCCTCCAAATGTGCAACGGATGGTCCAGATCAACCTAATCTTTGAATGGACGATCTAGAACCCTCTGAGCTTGATCCAACGGTCGAATGAGCTCTGATTGGGATGAAACCTTCAGATCTTGATCAGAGTGCTTGATCAGCCCTAACCTTAGCTTGGATGGCTTTAGATGGTCTCGGATGGCTCAGATCTTGCCGCTTTTGAATCGGATGGCCCAGTTTTAATCATAATCTTGATAACTCGATCCGGGTCACTTCCGACTCAAGTTTGACCCAATATGCCCTAGATCCATGAACCTTTCATGCCTACAAAAATTAGATCACAAATTAGTGGCCAAATAATCCAAATATATGTAAATTTTCAATTAAATCCAAAATAAAGGTAAGTTCTAAAACCTAGGGTAAAATCATAATTAAGCAAGTAAAACATGGGTCAAACATGGATTTTAGCAATTAAATTAATCAACAAAATGACACTTATCACTTTCTCTTCTTTCTTTTTGGATTTCTCCTCCTTCTTTAGCTTTGGGCATTCATTCTTGAAGTGCCCTTTCCTACCACATTCATAGCAAGAGGCCTTAGATTTATCAATTTTAACTTCACTAGGGTTACCTTTACCCTTGAAGCGTCGACCCCTTCTCATCATTCTTCTCACAAAATTAGCCATCTCGGAGGAAGAAGACCCGCTACCATCTTCCTCGGAATCGGATTCGGACTCGGATGAGGATGAGGATGAGAAGACCTCCTTCTCCTTCTTCTTCTTATTGGATCGTTCCCCTGCAACTAAGGCAATCCCCTTCTCCTTGGGGCCTTTGTTAGCCATTTCATGCAATTCCATTTCACAAAATAGATCATCTAGTTTAACAATTGATAAATCCTTGGAAACTTTGTAGGCATCCACCATGGATGACCACAAAGTATTCCTTGGAAATGCTTTCAACACATACCTCACGAGGTCGCAATTCTCGACCTTTTCATCAATAGAATGAAGCCCGTTGAGGACTTCCTTGAACCGGCTATGTAACTCACTTACGGTTTCATTCTCCTTCATGGAGAGATTTTGAAGTTGATTGAGGAACAAGTCCCTCTTGGCGATCCTTGAATCTCGGGTGCCCTCGTGGAGTTCGATGAGCTTGTTCCACAAGTCTTTTGCACTTGTGAATGGACCAACCTTGATGAGTTGGTCTTTGTTCATGCCGCATTGTAGGGTGACCACCGCCTTCGCGTCGACTTCACTCTTTCGAGTTTGTTCAGCCGTCCACCGCCACGATTCAAGTTCTTTGCCTTCATCATCCTTCGGAGGGGTAAACCCCTCCTTCACCATGAACCAAGTATTGATGTCCATCTTGAGATAATACTCCATCTTTGATCTCCAATATTGAAAGTCAGCGCCATCAAAGAAAGGAGGTCGGGTGGTGCTAAAGCCTTCTCTCAACGCCATGGATGATAGCTCTCGGATGTTAATCCGAAAAAACAAAGCCCCAAGCTCTGATACCACTTGTTGGAACTCGGATGACTAGAGAGGGGGGGTGAATATAGCCAATCACTTGAACTTTAGCACTTATCAAAATTCTGCACTTAAACCGTTTAACAGCACAGCGGAAAGAATAGAAACGGAGTATGCAGAAAAACTAAAACCCTAAGCTAAGCACAAATGCAAGACACTAACAAGATGGTTTACAAGGTTCGGGGATAACTTGCCCCTACTCCTTGGCGTGCCCTTAAGGTGGGCGATCCCTTGATTGTCGGCAGATCAAGCCCCGAAAGATCCGGATAGAAAGCAATCTCCTTCTCGGTGGAGTAACCTCTCCACAGCGTTTCAATCAAGGATATAGTTTTAAGTACAATGAAACACAAGAAAGATCTTACTTAGCACTTAGAACAGACAAGAACACAGCAGGCTTCCTCCGAGCTCCACCCAGCGACGATCTCACGCAAGAACCCTTTCTCCGTGTCTTCTCACTGTTGGACTCAAAGCCTCTTGTTCCTTCCTCCAAGTGCTCAAGTAAGGGTTGGTTGCTTCAAAGATCACAGTAGCTTTCTCAAGAGTGGATGATCAGCCAAGAGCACAAGCACGTAGCAAGAAGTCGCAGCACAAAGCCAAGGCAACCAAAACTCTCCTCTTGCTCTGCTCCACATGGCTCCTTTTGTTTCCCTCTTGAGCGCCAGGTGACAACATCCCACTGCAGCCTCTAGCTGCTCCCCTGCAACCACCAGCCACCACTGAGCTCTTCTAGACTCCCTAAGCTTCCCTCAGACCAGCCCCAGTCAGGAGCTCCAGCCAGCGCCAGTGTTCGTTGAAAACCTGAGATGGAAAACAGACAAACCTGCTCCAAGGAAAGGCCTCCATTGACTCTCCTTGAGTGTTTGAATCCTTCCCTGTCACCTGCAGCTTAATCAGAGTGTTAGCACAGCATATCAAACAAAAAATCGTGTATCAGATGTTAAGCGTAGAGAATTGGATACGCTTAGACGCGATCAGAGCGTCTGACAGTGCATTTTGAATTAAAGTGATCGGTCTCCGGGCCGATCCAGGGCTCGTGGGTCGATCACCAGACCGATCCACCTCTTTGCTGGGACTCCCAGCTCTCACGGTGACACAAGCCTGATCGGTCACCAGACCGATCAGAGTGAATCCTGATTGGTCACCAGACCGATCAGGTAGCTCCCTGTCCGATCAGGCTGAAGCCTGATCGGTCCACGTCTGAGTGAACAGTAACTACGAAAATCAAGTCCTATGTCTTGGATCGGTCACCAGATCGTTCAGGAGCTGATCAGCAGGAGAACTCAACTCACTATTCGCTCCCTGATCGGTCACCAGACCGATCAGAAGCAAGACAGTGAGGAAGCTGCCTGCTCCCTGATCGGTCACCGGACCGATCAGGAGCCAAGCAACAAGGCAACGGCCTGCTGCCTGATCGTTCACCCGACCGATCAGGAGCCACATAATAGGTTCCCAACCTCACTGTGTGCTCCCTGATCGGTCACCAGACCGATCAGTCATTGCTGGATCGGTCACCAGACCGATCCACGAAGGAGCAGCGTGCCAACATCCCTGATCGGTCACCAGACCGATCCAGGGACTCAAACTCAGCCCTCCAAGCTAGGGTTTCATCCAACCTATCCCTCCAAGCTAGGACTTTTCCACCTAACTCTCCAAGTTGGGAATTTTCACCTAACCCTCCAAATTAGGACTTTTCACCTAGCCCTCCAAGCTAGGACTTTTCACCCAACTCTTCCAAATTAAGACTTTTCCAAACCTAGCCCTCCACGCTAGGACCTGACCCTCCAAGCCAGGACTTTTTCACCTAACTCTCCAAGTTGGGACTTTTCACCTAACCCTCCAAGTTAGGACTTTTTACCTAGCCCTCCAAGCTAGGACTTTTCACCCAACTCTTCTGAATTAGGACTTTTCAATACCTAGCCCTCCAAGCTAGGATTTTTCACACCTAACACTCCAGGTTAGGATTTTCCAACACCTAGCCCTCCAAGCTAGGATTTTCCATACCATGCCTAATCCCCGATCAGGACTTAATCATAATCATAATCATCAACCTAAATTAAAATCGGTGTCAACACCAAAACAATAATCAAGGTCAGACTGCATCAACACTCCTCACTCCTACAACCAGGGTTAGTCCAAAAATAATATATAATATAAATAATTGAATAAATTACAGCCGGAGCTGTCTTGATTCTGACTTTGGATTTCAAAATGAAACCCTAGGTTTAACCGATGCCTACTGTTCCCTCTTTCGAGGAATGCGTCCTCACCTACTCCTCTCAAGAGAAGTTATCTTTTGTCAACCGGCTCCTCTGGTTGGACTTTTGCTCGTCCTCCGAGACTCCCGGATCTCGAGATGTCCGTTCCTCAACTCGTCTCTACTTCTGTTTGCAACTCTCGCTCGGCTAAGACTTCTGCCCAATCTTCCGGATCAGGACTTCGTTACCCAACCCTCGGCCAGGTCTTCTTGCTCAACCCTGCAGGTCAAGACTTCGTGCCTAGATGAACTACGACTTTTCTGCACACTTGATAAATCTATTAGATGACAACACATACTTAACTTTGAACCCTTTGCCATTATCAAAATCAGGTTCAATCTGGTGCTTCCGACACCAACAACATGTACCTATTTGAAAAAAAAAGAAAGAATAATTAATCAGGGAAGTTGTTTGTAGTTCCAGAAAAATATTTGTTCAGCTAAAACATCATCATTAGCAAAACAGTAACTTCATTCCTTATAGTCATTTCCATCCTCCACACCCTACCCTTTCAAATCACTTTGTAGTTTATGACTTTTGTAGCTATTGAGGTAGGTAGAATTTGGAGGCCCTCAGCAGAGAGCTCCTAGCCTTCATAGCTATGTTTGACAACAATCTTGATTAACTGTGTCTTTCTGTTAAGCTTTTGTTTTCATTGTTTTCAAATCTTCTATAGTTAATAATTCTTAGCACTTTGTTGATACTTAGGATTGAATGCAAGCTAGACAAGTAATCTTGTTAATATGAAGGAACTTACTACTTTTGTGTTTAGCGAATCTTGTAAATTGCTTTAATTGAATATTTGAATATGATTTAAATAATATATGTCATACAGTGTGTGGTTTCAACTGACCTTTTACATCACAAATACATGTCAATGGCATAATGACAGTACATATGGAATTACTGGAGACTCGTGTGGTTGCATGAACTGCTTTTTATACATGTTTATTTATGTTAGAATCAAATCGCTCACTTCTTTAAGTATGTTAATGTATATACAAATTGGGTACTTAGGTGTATTGTGTTGCAGAGTCAATATCAAAATTTGGTTCTGGATTGTTTCTCCTCGGTTAATTCTCTTGCTTGCTTAAATGGCTTTGTTAATTGTCTCTCTGGTTGACTACTTAACAACATTCACCTTTGCTATAGGAATTGTTTTTGTTGAATTAGATTAGAATGATGTGATTTTTGTTTTCACGGGTGAAGATGATATCTTAGAAGATATGCAAGAGGGGAAATTTGATCCAACAATGAAGAGATTTTGGAATTCATATGCGTGATTCTCTATTTGTTGTGGGTACTATTTAGTTTTGTAAACTTGGCTTAGAAGTTTGTGGAATATAGCTACATTTTTTTTATTTAATTGTTGGTAGATTACGAGTCTATTTATGACGTGTTTATTGTAATTCATTCATATAAGTTCTTGATCAATGATAGTTTGATTATGTTTGATTTTATATAAGGTTTGATTGATATATATTTTGAAGTATTGTTAGTCCAATATTTTTTAATTATTTAAATAATTTATCTTTTAAATATAAGATAACGATTTTAAAATGATACAAAACACAACCAAAGACAATGATTTTAAATTGTTCTCAAATTATTGTCTTTCAATTGAAAATATAATAGTTTTTTTTGTCAAATTATTGTCTATCTCAAACAAAAGACAACGGTTTAAAATCATTGTTAAACTGTTGTCGATGGTGTTAAAAGACAATGGTGAAAAATCGTTGCTGTTGATCAAAAGATAACGATTTTTAACCGTTGTCTTTAAGCACCCTCTTTTAACAATATGTCATTTAACAACAATTTTTTGAACTTGTAACAACGTGGAAAAATCGTTGTTAATGAGAGTTTTTCTTGTAGTGCCCATTGTGCAATGAAACATTAAAATATATTTTATGATTTAACAATTAAAGTACAAAAGTGTTCGTATTGATTTTTGAAACAAATATAAGAATGATCTTTAATCAAAATATACATTTCGATTTCACCATTCAAGTAAGATTCTAAAAGCATAACAAAGACGCTTCTGGGATTATGGTGTAGTAAAAGGGCGACTAGTTGTCAAACTAGACATTTGCGGTTCAATCCCTGAGGCGCGAACCTTGGGATGCTTGGCTTCTAGATTGCCCGCCGTGAATACTTCCCGATTTACCCTGACGGTCGGTGGAGAACTTTCGCGGGACTGTGCCGGTCGTCCGAGGTTCGACGTTACCCAACCGCGTTAATCGTAAAAGCATAACAAAGACAAATTATTATATGATTGATTCACATAATGTTAATTTAATCAATTTGATTTAAACATGCAAAATTATCTAACTTAGACATATTAGATTATTTAAGCATAATTTAAATAAAACTATGACCACATGCATCAACATTCATATGAATACAAAACATATACGAATAATCATACCTACCTAACAACCTTTGTTTCAGGATGACTCTAACTATCTCGGATTTAGCAAAATACTCTGATATTTTGTCTTGTCGGTCCGCGATCTAATTCTATTTTTCAACACTTGATCACACTAATGATCAAGTATCATTTTTCATTGAGATGGTCGTAATAACTTCATCAAAAATAAGAAAAGTGTTTCCCAATTACCCCTTTAGAAGGAGCTGCCCAAAGGGCCCTCAACAAGGGGTGATAACAATTCTTCTCTCAGAAGACAAAGAGATGAATTTCTTTGGATGGAAGAAAGGGAAGAAGATATCTTCTTCCATCTACACAAAACTCCAAGGATGGCTACTCAATTTAAAGCTCATCAACTCTCTAAGGAAGATGAAGAGATGTGTGTCTCATCATCTCTCCAAGGAATACGAAGAAACGTATATCTCATCATCTTTCTAAGGAAGATGAAGAGATGTGTGACTAAGAAAAATAAATTGAATTTATCCATTTTTTTCTTCCATCTTGACTCATTAAATGTTGGAACTTTTCTAAAACTCAATAATGTGACTTCATCATAAACATATTACTGATAATATTTGATCATATCAAACTTTAGTTGGTAATTCACTGTTTGATCATATCATTCTTTATTCGCCAAATCTATCTACTTGATTATGACTTTTTCAACGGAAAATATGAAAACTAATACTTATGTGACCCTCAATGGTTCAGGGATACAACTAGTCATGGATTCACAACTCTTTGTGATTCAGGACAATGCTCGTCCTTTATTTGGGTATATCTTAATAACCTCATCCTAGGATCAAATACTTGATTATAGGATGTCAAAACTACTTCTGATTAGCACCCAACAAGTCATCATAAGAACGTCTAGCAACACCACCCCATTACTCCCTAGGTATCACTGAATAGAATTTGTAAGAATCAGTTGATTATGATTAACATATAGTCCGATCCCTTCATCTCATATGCCTCGATTGTATCTACACCCATTGATACATCGAGGGTTATATATTGATTTGACAACCATGTAATGTATTTTTAGTGACAATGCATGTGCAACTAGGAAACTCTTTTCCTAAATCAAATCTTACAATTCTGATCAGAAACTTCATACACTATAAAATAATATATTATATAGGATATCTATACTTGTAGGTGTATGGTAAATCCCTGACTACAATACACTAACTCATATATGTTTCATTACTACACTCAATCTCATCACCTAATGACCCTAATTGAGTCGTTAAATGAGTCAAAGTGCAACCCGAGCATATAGAATTTTAGTATTGTCTCAGGTCATAAGGACTACTAGTGTACAACAACAACAAAACAAATTATCCACTCAATAAATGATAACCACTTGAGAAATCCAAATGAGGATTGTTTGATGAACTCATCGTATAAGCATCCATCTGTATGATTAAACATCTCTATGTTCTTACCAATAAAATGTGACCCACTACATCACCAATGCTAATCTTTAACTCGACTGACCTTTTGTTTTTGTTTATTAGGCAGCCCAATTGACTAGAAACATATTTAGAATATCTAGTGAATATTAATGTATTTCATGATAGCATTATATGCATCACATCTCACTATAATATATTCAAAGACTTTATCTATGCATCTAGTATGGATATACAGATAAAATAATTGCCAAATTGAATTCAATTATATTCAAAGTTATTTATTTATAAGAGTCAATAACGTTGTAGCCAACAGTTGATTTGTAGGGTATCTACACTAACACAACATGCTCATCCCAAAGATTTAAGTTTAATCAAATGCAATGCGGCCACAATAACTCCATGACTCAGTTCCAACCCCTGATACCCCCTTTAGGTTAGTCTTAGATTCCAGCACCATCATCTAGGTCTTGACCTAGGCTACCGACACCTCTCCTCTCAGTCTCAAAACTCAACACCATTATCCAGGTCTCGCCCTTGGCCGCTGACACCTCCCTCTCACTCTCAAATCTTGGTACCAGTATCCAGATCTCAGTCTAGGCCATCGACATTTCCCCTCTTAGTCTTAGATCTTGACAACATCGCATACGCCTTAGCTTCAGTTGTCGACATCCATTTCAACTCAGGTTTAGATCATAGCATCACCTATGTTTTGGCCTCAGTCGCCAACGTCATCTACTCTCAAGACCACTCAAACTTAGCACCTTCTCTTCATTCGTTATTGGATTAGACCCACTCTCTGTGAGCCCTAGATAAGGTTGTTTCTCTTGAGAAAGATGGACAACAACTGCGAATATTCTATATGATACACAACAACAAATAAATGGAGAATCAGTTACAAGGTTGTCAAATCTAGTCCCTTGGATGCTCTCTTACAAACACATGGCGCATGATGAATAGAGATGTAGATAATGACGGTCAAATCTTGTCTCCCCATGAGCATATACAATGATAATGGAAGAGCGTACAACGTTGGCAAGATGCTCTAGTTATATAAATCTTAGAGAGGGTAAGTGCAGAGGCTCTGAACTCTCTACAACTTTTCGAGGTCCTCTTCTCCTTCTCCATCTCTATCTTCTTCTTTCTGCATACTACCTCAATTAAATCCTAACATGAGTATGGAGTGGTCTGTAGGGATTTCTCCGACACGATTCTAACCCTATTTTAGAGTGTCTTTTAAGTCCTCTTGCCGTCTCCACCAATAGTCTTTGGAAGGCATGTCCGTTGATGAGTGACTTGACATCTATTGTATTTGACTAGAATAGTAATAACACAACCAACATAGAATAGTAATAACACTAGTCCTAGATGAGGGCAGATCTTTTGTCCCACTTTGTCCCCTGTCTCGCCTGTCCCACTCCGCGGCGATGATCGGCGAATCGTCCGTCGTCAATCGGACACCACCGGCAGCCTCCACCTTCCGTCCCGAACAAAAGTATACCTTGGGGGTACGGTGAACCCGTCGGGATCACCGCAATTGCGATCTCGTCGGATTCACCGTCGAATCCGACGAAATTGCGATTACAACAATTTCGACCGATTCACCGTTCGTCAGGATATCATTTGATTCGGTACGACGATCAAAAATCATCAATGATATCTGATCAATAATCGGATGACTTATCAATCGTCGTTGACGAATGCGGGACAAGGATCCTCTAGGATGAAGGATCCCGTCTTGTCCCAGTGTCTTTCCATTGTCCACGTCAAGGCCATGGTGAAGGGACAACCATTTTTAAGAAAATGGTGAAAAGAAATTATAAATTAGTATTTTGCGAAAAAAAATAGTTTTAAACAAATAAATATTTAACAGGATAACGCGATCCCACCCGTTCACGCCGCGCTGCTCGTAGCTGACGAACTTGTGCTCGAATGGCCGCGACGATCGCGAGGGGCGCCGCCGGGCTCTTCATCTCCGCCTTCAACGCCCGCCTCCCCGGAAACAAGAGGATTTGCAGCGCCTCCGGGTTCCTCTCTATCCTTCGTTCCCATGGCAGTGTCACCGATCGTTACTTGTTCCTCTGTTCCTCGCCCGCTTCAAGAACCTACTGTTCGGAGCCACCCCAATCGGCGGTCGGTGAGGCTGAATCCTCAACGGTGGAGGAGGTAGATCCTCCTACTGACCCGCTGCGAGAGGCTGCAGATGCTCTTGACATTCGGGTTGGGCGCATCCTCAAAGCGTGGAGGCACCCCGAGGCCGATTCCTTGTATGTGGAGGAAGTGGACATCGGTGAGTCCGAACCGAGGACCATCTGTAGTGGTCTCGTCAACTACATTCCGTTGGAGCAGCTCCAGGTTTCGTTTTTTTCCATATTTAAACCCTTGTTCTACTATCCATTATTACCTGCATGTACTATGTTTGTTTAAATGCTTATATGAGTTATATCTCTAACAATCACGAGAGTGCAGTTTTTTTGTTTAAAAAAATATTCCTTTTATGTGCCAAAACAGATTGTTTGATTTTAAATTTCTATTAGGTCTCAGTAAACTAAGCAAGAGTCTTTCTTCCCGTGGTTATTCCCTCATTTTTGATGAAACATTAGTTTTTATGTGGCTAAAGCTGATTTATTTAAGACTTTCTAATACAATGATATTGGATGAAGTGAACACTAAATTGTTTTGAATTTGGACTATCTTGCTCCTGAAATTCTTATGACATTCTACACTTCTGAATAATGAAACTAAGAGGTTTTTGTGGTTTCATTTTAGCTATTACTCTTTCTTAGCTAGATTTGTTAGTTTAGGATAACACTCGCTATTTATGAACTCTAATTTTTGGTTTTACAGGTACTAACATAATTATCATTTATTTAGCAGGATACCAAAGTTGTTGTTCTTGCTAACCTGAAGCCTAGAAACATGCGGGGTATCAAATCAAATGGAATGCTTATGGCAGCTTCTGATGAACCTCATGAAAATGTCGAGCTTCTCATACCCCCAGAAGGTTCAACTCCTGGTGAAAGAATTTGGTTTGGCTCTGAGGAGGACAAAGCTAAGCAACCTGATGCTGCTAGTCCTAATCAGGTAAGAACCTTCGCAATTGAAGATTTCTAAACTTCTCATATACGCGTTTATTTATTAGCCTTTTAACATCAAATCATGTTGGAGTATTGTGGTCAAAGCTTGTCTGTCATTATTGTATTATTGTAGTAATACCAGTAAGTTATTATCTCTCAAATTGTATAGAAAAATTGATGCCATACAAAATGCCACACCACAAAATAAAATTCCAACAACTCAATTCACTGAAGATGAAAAATTATTAAAATGAAAGATCATCTAATACATGATATCATAATTTCTTTTGTAGACTTGAAGTAAGGCCAAATCATCAAACATAGCCAATGTTTTCTTTAAAAAATATAACCAACTTCTAAAAGACCCAATTTATCTCTAAAAACTATGACAAACTTTTCACAACTCTTAGAAATTCTAAAAAATAATTTTAAATTCTGTTTTTTTTTTAAAAAATCTAATTTGAGTTTCAAATTTTGAATTGTGTCATTCCTGATCAAGGAGAATTTACTCCAAACAAGTTGTCAGCTTTTTTCTTTAATTGTTATTTCTAAGTAGTGTTGTAAATGACGATAGGCTCTAGCGGGGCGGCCAATGACCGCCTACCGCCTACCGCCTACCGCCTACCGCCTACCGCCTACCGCCTACCGCCTACTGCCTTTAAGTGGTGGAACTTTTTTTACTATATTTTATACATAATATTATAAATAGTCATTATTCTTTAGTACAAATAAATATATAAATGCACCTAATAATACAAAATAGTCATATCATTACTTTTGCTAGAAGCTAGAGCATACACTACTTTTGCTTCGATTCCTTCCGCCATTAATTTCCAATAATTAAATAAAAGATAAAAAAAAACTAAAACAAAAATTTACTATAAACATGATTTAAAATTTCAAGCCGTGCTGAGCGTTCAGGAATGATACACTGTCGATATCGTATCATGTTGTACTGATATAGTTTCAGTATTTTTTAAATATAAATTAATTAACTAAAAAATTTAATCTAAATATTTAATTTTTTAATATATATATATATATATATATAATGAATGAGATAATTTTATAAGACTTTAATTAAGTCTATTTAAATTATCCCAATCAAAGCTAGGAGTTGAGTAAAATTATTAACTTAAAGTTATTTTATTAGACCCTAAGTTAAAAACCTAACTTCGGTCCTCTTATCACTGTTTTGGCTTGTGCGATGGGCTCGACACTTTACCGGGATTGGGCGACGAGTTTGGGCCATCGCTAGAACCGGGCGACACATTAGGGCCCGTCGATGGTCTAGGATGACGCTTTTGGGCCCGTTGTCGGGCTCAAGTGACATGTCTGGGCCCGTCCTCGAGCTCGGGTGACGCATTCGGGTCCGTTGTCAAGTCTTGGACACATCGCAGTGTGCCAGCATTGGAGACGTGCTTGTGTCGATGCCAGTCCTCGAGCGGAACGATTGTATCTGGCTAAACGACTACGGTTCGAGATTTCAATCCATGACTAGAAATATATAAAAGCTAACCTAGCGGCGATAGCAACGGTGGCCGTTCCAGGTGGAAGGAGGTGAATTGTGGTTGATTTAGGTTGTGGAGTTATTTATGTTTTGAAAGGGAGTAGAGTTTTTTAAATTTTGTTGTCCCACAGCCTCATGCGTCGCCTCGCCCGTCCACCAATCTTGCCTTATCTTTGACCATCTAAAGTACTGCCTAAGGCAAAGGCAGTGCGGTTGATGCCCGCTTCCCGCTTAGGCGCTCTTCGGTGGTTGCCTCGGCTGCCATTTATAACACTATTTCCAAGCATAACTTGTGGCAGAGCCGTTTAGAGTATGATTTCTTCAATATCTTGTCTTGGATGATTTCTCCAATGAGTGAGAAAGTGATGGATCTTACTCTTTGCTTTGTTTCTTGAAAAATCGATCTTTGTTATTATCTTCTTTTGACACCCTTTCCTATTATGAAATAGTTGTATCATCCTTCTTATCCTGATCCAGAGTCAAATCTAATTTTAGTTTTACTTCTTTCTGGCCACTCCAAATGTTGTGACTTCTAAAGAAGGATAACCTCTACGTGGTTCTCTTGTGACAAAATGAACTTGTGGAGATGGAGGCTTGAATGCCTTCTAATAGTTTATTTTACTTATAATTTGAATGTTCATCTAATGTTTATATAAGTTGGTAAATCAAAAGTATTAAAATTAATTTTTCTCATGTTAATAAATTATCATCCTTGTCACCTTGTTGGTCATCGTGAGTAGTACAGACACCACTAGCGACATCCCTTTATTCTCCCAATAACATTCCTCTATGATCGCCTCTTACCTTGAAAACTTTGATTAGGTCAGCTATCTCCGTCAAAGCAAAGCACCATTTTATATGGTGGTGGCTCACTCGTTATTTTATTTTATTTTTTGTTTCTTTTTTCAAACTTACACAAACTCTTTCCTTGAGCCCTGTTGGATACCAATCAAACAATGAAGCACCTCTTCTACCTCCTAGAAGTGTGTTACTTCCTCCCAACCCAGGTCATTGTTCCAACCTCAATAAACTTGTCTAGCATATCTGGCTTGGAACAGCTAAATTGCTTATCCACAAATAGTTTTTGCAGATCTCGATCTAGTTGAGGCCGATCTGAACTGGATTAAAAAATCGACCATGCTTAAAATTGAAGACAAATTGGTAAAATTATCAATGAATCTAAACAAAATCAATCTCCTTGTCTGTAACAATAATGTGAAAGATGCACAAGAGATGGGATTGAAACAGAACAAAGTCAGATATTAACAGGTGTTTTGATAACGATAGAGGTGTTTTAATGGTCAGAAAGAGCTCATCCTGGTGGTTTAATGGTTACTCTATTAAAAATCATTATGATTTGATATGAGAAAGAGAAAAAAATGAAACAAACAGTTAAAGTGATACAAAAATATAAAAAGAATATCCTATCAAAAATAAAAAAAGAATATTCGTGTACTCAAAATAATTTTCAACCATGATAACTAATTTGTGAAGTAAAAACAAGATATGAGAAAAAATATTACTAAAAAGACAGATATGTTGAATAGAGCTGCCAACCAAAAACCCATCATCTAGCTGGGCGGGCTGGGAAATCTCCAACCCAAGCTAGGTCGCGGGTAGGCCCGTGGGATTGACCCGCCCCGCCAAATAATTTAAGCGGGTTGGGTTGAAATTTTATTAATCCATCAAGTTGCGGGTCTAGGCGGGCTTGGCCGCATGGGTTGCGGGTCCAGGTGGGCCAACCCATGGCGGGCCCGGGTTGGCCCACGGGTTGAGAAAAAAAAATCAAAAATTAACCATCAAGCTATCAAAAGAACCCAAACCTGTGCGTTGGATATCGAGTATGGATTTTAGGATCTGTGAAAGTGAGCCGCAAAAGGGGAATGATAATGTAGTTTTGATCAGTACACCGTTCTCCATCTCTTGCTTGATCGACGACGTCTTCAATCTCCTCTTCGGCTCTCCGACCTTCTCCTTTCATCCCATAGGATCCTCCCAAATCCCTCTCCTTTCTCCTCGATGAGTGCCTTCTCCCTTCGAAATCGCTTGTCTTCTCTTTCACCATCTCCTTCCAACCCCTCCCCAAATTGTCCCCTTTGGCTGGCCATCCACGCATAACAACGACAAGCAAGAATATCGAGAAGCTATCACCTTGATTGACATCTTTCTCCTCCCCCCCAAGCTCTGTGACATCATTGCCCTCTTCCAATCAGTCTCCAAGCCCAAGCCCAAGCCCAAGGCTCGATCCGGTGTTTAAGATCAATGCCCACTATGATCGTGACTTTGTTGTTGCGTTTATGGAAGGAGTATTAGTAGATGGTGATGTTTTTTTTGTAAATACACAGAACGTCGTCAAGTAATATAAAAGATATCGTATCCACATAATGAGACAAGCATTAGCGAGTTCGCAAGGCGAATTACCTAGACTGGCCGGGAGTGTAAAGGTTCGCAAGCTTAGAGAGGAGAATTAAGAGCGCTAGAGAAAGAGAGAGAGATAGCTAGAGAAGAAGAGTGAGAAAGGCAATGTGGGAGAAATGCTCTAGGATCTATGTTTCATTATGATGGTCTTTGGTGTCCTACGGGTAGCTAGTACCTTAGTCTCTATGTCAAGGCATAATGGGTAGCCTAATTAGATTACCGGCGTGGGTTGCAAATTCACACTGGAGTGCCTCCCCTATTTGCTATCCAATGCCATTAGATAGACGGGGTAACTTGAAATGTCTGGTTAAAGGATTTCCCTTGTTACCAGGGTTCTCCGGTCATATGATTCTAAGTTACACAAGTAATCTCCTAACACGGGATTAGGGAAGACCCATTGAATAGGGATTAGATCTATCCTTGTGTGGATATCGTCTCTAAGTTAAGGGAATGCTTAAGGTTATCCGGTTGAAAGGATACCCTTGTCACGGAGTGCTCCTTGAGCATACAACCTTGAGTATATCCCCCTATGGAGATTGATCTACCCAATCCATTCAATTAAACACAATAATAATGCAAGTACTTAAGAGATCTAAGTACAAAACATTCATAGAAACATTTCATCAAACAAGAAATGTGCTAAACGATGTCATCAACATAGAGTACATGTTAATTCATAAGAGTATCATCAAACACACATCACAAATACTTCTTACATCCTAGAACATGGAGACTCTACTCTCTAGGAATGGGGAGAGATAACCAAAGACATAAAGGAAAACAATCTATGTTGGGACCGGTAGGCGAGCTAGAGGGGGGGTGATTAGCTCCGATTTGCTTGTAGATGATTTGTCGCGGCGGAAGACTCGAGCAAACGCTAACACAAAGGATTTACTTGGTATCCACCCCGGTCGGGTGACTAATCCAAGGATCCACTCTCCTCACTCTCTCATACACTATGAAAGATCTCCTTGAGGTGGAGAAACCTCTTACAAGCTTTCACAAAGATACAACAAGAATCAAAGCAAACACAAAATGAAATCTTACAAGATTTACAATGAATAAACTCTCTTTGCTTTCCTTGCTATCTTCAAGCTTGTGGTTGCCTCTAGAACCTTGGAAATGCAGCAGCAAAAACCTCCAAGACTTCCCTTGAGATGGCACCAATGAAGGAGGAAAAAGGGGAGAAGAGTTGTAGCTCAAAACTTGCGTGAAAACCCTTATACCCGACGCCTAGGGTTTCCTAATCGATTACCCAATCGATTACCACGTCATCTTAGCCGTTCAACGGCTAGTTTTTGAACCCGAATCGATTAGCCAATCGATTACCACTGCCCTTAATCGATTGACCAATCGATTAAGGGAAGGCTGAATCAATTACCCAATCGATTCAGCCACCTTCTGTTCTCGCAACAAAACTCTCTTAATCGATTACCCAATCGATTACCACTACTCTTAATCAATTACCCAATCGATTACCACTGCTCTTAATCAATTACCCAATTGATTAAGACCCTCCTTAATCAATTACCTAATTGATTACAGTCCTTCTTAATCAATTACCCAATTGATTAAGATCCTTCTTGTTCTCGCGAGACAACAACCCAATCGATCACCCAATCGATTGAGACCAACCTAACTTGTATTCACGGTCAACCCCTTTGACCAACCTGGATTTCTTCTGCCTAGCTAGTTCCCAACTAGGACTTAACCTGATTCCCCACCAGGTTTGCCTAACACTCGAGTTAGGTCTAGTCTCTCGGTAGACTTCCACCTTGCCAGCATGCGATCTCCCCGATCCATCTGGACTTCACCTAGTCCCACTAGGTCTTTTCCCATGCCAGTGTGCGATCTCCCCGATCCACCTGGACTTCGAACTAGGTGTGCCTAGTCCCACTAGGTCTTTTCCCATGCCAGCGTGCGATCTCCTCGATCCACCTGGACTTCACCTAGTCAAGTCTCCAGTCAACCTTGACCCACTTGACACCATACGACATTCAAACATAATTATCAAACATCGAAATATCCAAACATAAGCTCACCAAGCTTACCAGACATCGGCTCACCCGAGCCTAGTCAACCTAGGTCAACCCTGACCTAACCAAGATTGCACCAACAATCTCCCCCTTTTTGATGTTTGACAATATGTTTGAGAAAGACTAATCCCTATTAGCCTTTCACGCTTTTCTCCCCCTTTGACACACATCAAAAACTCTCCCTGAGAATCTATATGGTCAAAGGCATTCCCAATGAAAGTCATCAACCTTTCATTAAACCTTATGCTCAACCTTGAGCACTCATGAAGATTCACAATCTCCATTCTCCAAAAAAAATAAAATTCAACCACATGTTGTTAAGGAAGACCTCCCCCTCAAAACATGCTCTAAACCTCTATCATTGCACCAACAATGATTTTTGAGTTTCTAAACCTTTAGGAAAACTCAACTTGAGGTGGTTGAGATTTTGTGATTCAAAACTTGAACCAAAACCTCTCCTTAACCCTTAAATGTTCACCGAACCGTTTCCCTTTTTGATTTCACAATGAAATTTACCCAAATATACTTATAAAAGTATTCCACGGGGTTAGGGATTGGAAGGTTACTCAAAAATGGGTTAATGGACTGAAAACTGACAGTTTCAGTCTCACCAATCGATTGGTGTTGGGAACCAATCGATTAAACTAGCCTTAATCGATCAACGGATCGATTACGGCTGACTGTAATCGATCAACTGATAGATTACGCGAGCTTCTGTGCTTCGCAAAAAGATCGACCAATCGATTGACCAATCGATTGGCTATGGTCCCAATCGATCACCTGATCGATTGGGAGTTTCTGAAATCTAAAAACAATTTCAGATCCGAAATTCAGAAACCCCTAAATAATTCTACAAAATTTGAAAAATTCTAAAATTTTGTGTAGACATTATTTATACCATATACTATCAGGGAAAAATAATTTTCTATGAAAATAATCTCCTTTTTCAAAGATTGACACAAAATTGAAAACCATTGAAATACTTCAATGTTTTACTCTATTTTGTATCCAATTAATCAATGGTGAGTGCTATCAAAATATAGACTTCACCAAGGTTTTCCAAGATAGTTTTTTAAAATGTTTTTCAAAGACAATATCCAACCATGTTCCTTGGGCTAAGTGCACATGACTTGTACATTAGCTTTCCCAATGAT
>JAGFNQ010001171.1:255362-325493 GCA_024364735.1 Boesenbergia rotunda
GCTGTTGAGAGCCGGGCAAATAAGAGAAGTGCAATTCCTGGCCTGGTTAGTTAATGTAGTCCTTGCCCCTAAGCCAGGGGGTAAATGACGGGTCTGTATTGATTTTCGAGATTTGAATAAAGTCTGCCCTAAGGATTGTTACCCCTTGCCTCGAATAGACCGGTTAGTAGATTCTACAGCCGGTTGCGATTTTATTTTGATGTTGGATGCTTATCAAGGCTACCATCAAGTTCCTCTCGCTCCCGCAGACCAGGAGAAAGTTAGCTTTGTGACAGCAGATGACACATATTGCTATAATGCCATGCTTTTCGGATTGCGTAACGCTGGGGCAACTTACCAGCGGATGATGGACAAGGTCTTCAGGCATCAGATTGGGAGGAACATCGAAGTGTACGTGGGTGATATCCTGGTCAAGACCGACAAGGGAAAGGACATGATAGCCGACTTAGAAGAAACGTTCGCCACCCTAAGGGCCAACAAGCTGAAGTTGAGCTAAGTGTCTGTTCGGGGTCAAGAGTGGTCGGTTCTTGGGATATATGGTGACAGAGAGGGGAATCGAAGCTAATTCAGGAAAAGTAAGGGCTATTCTGGATATGCCATCCCCTTGCAATTTCAAGGAAGTACAACGGCTGAATGGTAGAATTACTTCTCTGTCCAGGTTCATCTCCAAGTCTACAGACAGAACCTTACCATTCTTCAAGATTCTAAGAAGGGCAGTCAAGTTCGACTGGGATGACCAGTATGAGAAGACATTTGCCGATCTAAAGGTCTATCTCGCCGAACTCCCCATCCTTACAAGCCAGTGGAGGGGGAGACATTATTTGTCTACCTATCTGCAGCAGAACAAGCAGTGGGCTCTACGCTCGTCCGAGAAGAAGACATGGTGCAATATCCCATCTACTTCTTCGGACATCTCTTGAAGGATACAGAGACACGCTATACCATGATGGAGAAGTTGACCTACGCGCTGGTCTTAATGGACCGGAGGCTCAGGTCATATTTCCTGGCACACTCGATTGTGGTTCTCACCAACAGCCCGCTGGGAAGAGTTCTCACCAATCCGGAAGCTTCGGGCCGACTAATCAAGTGGACTGCGGAGCTGAGCAAGTATCAGATTGAGTACCAGCCTCACACTGTCATCAAGGCACATGCCCTTTCGGATTTCATGCTCGAGTCCATCCCTGAGCCCGAGGCCGAGGGAGTCTAGAAGATTTATGTAGATGGGTCTTCCAACAGCAGGCACAGCGGAGTCGGAGTGTTAATGGTCTCCCCCTGAGGGGATACATTACATTTATCTATTCGGCTCCACTTCAAAGCCACCAACAATGAAGTTGAATACGAGGCGATCCTAGTAGGCCTGCAAGAAGCCAAGCATGTAGGAACTGCTTGGGTCGTTGTACATTCGGACTCTCAGCTTGTGTCACAGCAAATAAAGGGCAACTTCGAAGTAAAGTGTGAACGCCTGCAGAGGTATGTGGCTCACTATGAGCAGCTAAAAGCTTCTTTCATGGAGGTTATCTTGCAGAAGATCTCCCGGGCAGACAATGTCAAGGTAGATGAGCTAGCCAGGTTGGCTAGCTCCATCTCGGCCTGGCAGCTGGATGAACCTAGTGTCTCGGAAGAGGCTGTAGTCCAGATTGGAGAAGAGGCGGAAGGCAATACCGTAGCCGATTGGAAGGATCCATATGTGAAGTTCCTACACAGCGGGAACGCTCCAAGCATGGACCAAGGAGTCTGACTATTTCGCCGCTAGACTGAGATCAACTATACAGGAGAGCCTTTGCCCGACCACTCCTCAAATGTGTCGGGCTAGAGGAAGCCGTCTATGTGATGCGAGAAGTACATGAAGGTATTTGCGGAAACCATATTAAGGGGAGGTCTCTGTCTAGGAAGATTATCCTGGCAGGGTACTTTTGGCCCACTCTGCAGGCCGATGCCCTCAAGTTCGTGGCCGGATGCGAGACCTGCCAGAGACATCAACATGTGACTCATCGACTGACCAAGCCCCTGCGCATTTCCACGGTGTCCTGCCCATTCGATCAGTGAGTGGACATTGTGGGCCCATTTCCCATCAGACCTCAGCAAAAGAAGTTCCTGTTAGTTCTTGTGGACTATTTTTCCAAATGGGTGGAAGCTGAGCCTCTGACACATATCACGGAGGCCGTTGTGATGAAGATCCTATGGAAGGATATTATTTGTAGGTATAACATCCCTCACAAACTGGTGTCGGATAATGGAAGGCAGTTTTTTGGACGCAAACTCAAAGAATGGTGCGAGGGGCTAGGTATTCGCCAGGCCTTCACATCAGTCGCGTACCCGCAGGGTAACGACCAAGCCGAAGTCGTCAACAGGGAAATCCTCAGAGGACTCAAGGTAAAGCTAGATTATATTGGAGGTAGTTGGGTCGAGGAGCTCCCCAGCATCTTGTGGTTCTACCGTACCACTCCACGAGAAGGAACTGTGCTAGAGTCCTTTTCAGCTGGTGTATGGATCTGAGGCCTTGATTCCGGTGGAGGTAGGCAAGGAGTCCGCCCGACGACAACACTATTACAAAGAGGACAATGATCAAGAGCGGCTGATCGACCTAGATCTCGTGTCTGAGGTCCGTGATAAAGCAGTCGCCCGACTTGAAGCGTATCAACGACGTATGCAACAAGCCTACAATCGCCGGGTGATTGCCCGCAGCTTTGAAGTCAGAGACAAGGTCTGGAAGAGGATTAAACCAGTCGGTGACCCGGGGAAGCTGGAGCCTCAGTGGGGCAGACCCTACATCATCACTAGAAAGCTCACAGGAGGCAGTTACTATCTGGAAGATGACAAAGGCAAGGGGTTGGAGAGGCCATGACATGCCAATCATCTCCGACCTTATCATACTCGGTGAGATTTTGAGTTGTCCACATAAAATTTGTATCCTTGCTGGCACTGCCTTGCAGTTCAACAAATAATGGGGCAAATGAAATATTACTTAAAAAACACCGAGTACCTGCCTGTGAAAGCCCTACTACCTCGCGGTGCTGCGGATGCCCGAGGTGAGTAGGCTTGGTCCGGGTGCTGCGGATGTCCGACCAAGAGCTGTTAAAACTCTACTACCTCGCGGTGCTGCGAATGCCCGAGGTGAGTAGTCTTGGTCCGGGTGTTGCGGATGCCCGACCAAGAGCTGGCTAGAAGAACATGGCGGAGGTCATTTCTTTGTGGCTATTCGGCGAAGACTTGTATTGATGTGTAGCTGCCTGTTGGCCGCTAAGCTCTGGGGTTCTTGAGCTGAAGGTCATCCTTGCTGCGCTGGTGACCCCTTGGTCCGTGGCTAGAAACAAAACGATCTCACTTGAAGGTAAAGCGGGTCATGTAAATTCACAAGGAGCCATAGATTAAAAGAAGAAAGACTCTGAGTACACAAAGGAAGAGGACATCAGTGGTCCATTAAGAATTCCGGTTTACATTTAGTAGTGACACTCTCAAACAACAAAGCAAAGTACATAGAGATACAACTACTATAGCTCCTCCCTCTGGGTCGACGCTTGTCTCAGCTGGGTCCTCCCGGCCTACTCGACTTCACGTGGGGCCTCCCTCGGGATCGTTTGCTCCTCAGACTGCTGAATGTTTATTCTTCAACTTCGTTGCTCCCCAGGTTAGTGATAAACATTGCATAAGAAGCCGGAGTACCAAAAAGGAAAAAGAAGACATCTAAGAGAAAGTAGGCCAAAAGATGCTTGCAAGAAGATCAAAACAAACAATTAGATGATTACATTGTAGGTATAAAACAGAAGAAGCATACGAGAGATGGATATCCTCTGCTGGGAGAAAATTCCTACAGCTCCTTGTCTTCAGGCGGGAGCTCCTCCCAGATACGGCCGATGCTCGTGAAGCTCAGGTCGGCGTCCGGCTGCAAGAGTTGGGCCTTTCATAGCTGATTGATGACCCCATGGAAGCCTTGCTTTAGACGCTTCATTACTTGTCCGGCTAGGATATCGCCAAACTCGTTAGACTTCAGGAACCTGACCTTGAACTCTGCCTCGGCCTCCTTTGGACGGGATGCCTCGGCAGCCTTGAAATTGCGCAGTTCGGCCTCGGTTGCCTTCTTGGCAATCCTAAGTGAGCCACCTCAGAAGACATTTTGTCCTAGTCTTCCATGACCTCCTTTAGTCTCTCTGCGGTGGCTAAGGTTTCCGATCGAGCCTGGGCCACATCCTCCTCGAGGTCGGTCAAGCGATCAGCTGCCGCTATGATGTCTGATTCTTTCTGGGCTAGCTGGTGCACTTGATCTTTGATGCATTCGTTCAACTTTCCGGCCGAAGTCTCTAGGAGTTTGACATCCTCAGACAACTTCTTCTCCCTTGCCTGGAGCTGGTCCCGCTCCTAAAACTAATCTAAACTCAAGTAGCTCAACAAAGTAATGCTTAATTCGTGCTAATTAAGATAGAGGAAAGTCATTCACTTGACATACTAACATAAATAACTGATAACATAAATGAAGAAATGAAATGCAGGAGTATCCACTTGAATACAAGAAAATTTAACAGTAATGTGTATAAAGATGACACTAGGAAAAAAATTTATTTTGCAAAAAGAAATAGAATATAAACTAAACTATTGCCCAACATATATACATCCCCTTGACTTAATCCTTTCATTGTCCCAACGAAAAACAAAATACAAAAATAGAGAAGGTTTCAAGGTGAAGGACATTACCAAGTAGTATATGTGCGAATCTTCTTATATCCTTTCTTGTCACCCTTCTACCTTGTATCCACACTCTTCTTGGCCTTTAAATTCTACATAAAGAAAATTGGACAAGAAAATTAAGTACGGGTTAGGCTTTAGGCAAAAGGAAAGAAGAAAGAAAAAGACTTGAACAAAAAACAAGAAAGAACTTGGGTTGCCTCCCAAAAAGTGCATTTTTAAGGTCATTAGCTCGACCCTTTATTGGCTTTACCTAAAGCTTGGCCTTGGAGGAGTAAGATATTTTGAAACCCTCTTACTAAGGGTTCTATATCTCTCAAAAAATATGCTCTCCTTTGAAGGGTTGTCATAAAACCTACTATGTGATTTTTTTCCTTGTGCATCCACTATAAATACTCTTCATCAACCACTGAAAGGAGAGTGACTTTGATTTCAATCTCAGCTCTAAGTGGGGGAAGCTCTTCTGAATCCTTGAGGTTAAGATGTATTAGAGTTACAATAGAACATTCTTTTGTCTTCATCGTCTCCAATCATTCTGTACTCCTCCCAAGTTGAGAGTTGAGTTGACATTCTGAAGCATGATGAGACCATGTCTTCGCACTTATCATTCATATGCTTGATGTCTGTGCGCATCTCAGCTTGAGTGGTCAAGTTTCTTTCGCCTACTTTTCCATTCTATCCAACTGAGATGGTGGTTCATGGATATCCTCTTCTTGCCTATGGCAACAAAGGTTTTTGGGATTCCTCCAACCGGGGCTATTTGTGAGAAATTGTGATGAGGCTCATACATCGAGTTTTCTGTTGAGGTCCTCTGGATGTTTCTAACTTGTGCAGCTTGATGCAATTTTCGACTGTACGCCCCCATGCATGACAAACCTCACAATAAACTCCCATCCGGCCACTAACTATAGTTGGGGAGGGCACCCACTACCTATGTGAACGGTCAAACATCCTTGGGTAGTTATCTCTAACATGACCTATTGTGTTACAAATCTCACAACAAATATTAGTAGCATCCATAGTAGTTATATTATCAACCCTTTGAATTAAAGCATTCAATTTAGCATTTAGAGAAAACATATTCATTTAAAAAAAAAATTTAACAGTCAAATTAGGATAGACATGTAATGGTGAAGGAGATGCAAAGAGAAAAGAAAGAGACGAAGATAAAGCAAACAAAAAGTATTCATACAAAATGAAAAGAAATGTCTAGGATAATACAATTGCTAGTCAACTAATGTTGCTCTGCTTAGTCCCCAGCAACGGTGCCAAAAACTTGATGTGCTTTCCGCAAGTGCACGAAACGTCATTAAGTAATATCAAAGATATCATATTCACAGGGATTAATGAAGCAAGCACTAGCGAGTACGCAAGGCGAATTACCTAGACTAGCCGGGAGTGTGAAGGTTCGCAAGCTTAGAGAAGAGAATTAAGAGCGCTCGAGAGAGAGAGAGAGAGAGAGAGAGAGAGAGGGAGAGAGAAGAAGAGTGCGAAAGGCAATGTGGGAGAAATGCCTAAGGATCTAGGTTTCATTATGATGATTTTTGGTGTCCTACGAGTAACTAGTACCTTAGTTTCTATGTCAAGGCATAATGGGTAGCATAACTAGATTATCGGAGTGGGTTGCAAATTCACACCGGAGTGCCTCTCTTATTTGCTATCCAATGCCATTAGATAGATGAGTAACTTGAAATGGCCGATTAAAGGATTTCCCTTGTCACTAGGGTTCCCCGATTGTACGATTCCAAGTTACACAAGTAATCTCCTATCACGGAATTAGGGAAGACCCATTGAATAGGGATTAGGTCTATCCTTGTGTGGATACGGTCTCTAAGTCAAGGGAATGCATAAGGTTGTTTGGTTGAAAGGATACCTTATCACTGAGGGCTCCCCGAGCATACAACCTTAAGCATCTCCGCCTAATGGACATCGATCCACACAATCCATTCAATCAAACACAACAATCATGCAAGTATTTAAGATATCTAAGCACAAAACATTCATAGAAGTAATTCATCCAACAAGAAATGTGCTAAAACATGCCATCAACACAGAGTACATGCCAATCTATAGGAGTATCACCAAACACACATCACAAATACTTCCTACATCCTAGAACATAGAGACTCTACTCTCTAGGCATGGGGAGAGATAACCAAAGACACAAAGGAAAACAATCTATACTCAATACAAGAGAAGGGGAAGAAGAGAGCTTATCCTTGGAGCATGGAACCAATCCTTTGCCTCGGAGGTAGACGGATGATGGAAATGCCCTCGGATCGTCGGAGAAGGTGAAGGTGGCCTCCCTTGGGTTTCCCTAAGGGGGAAAACCCTTTTTCCCAGCCAAGGGGTGGAGCCCCAAAGCAGAGATCCCCCAAAGATGTGTTATACCTCTCTCAAACATTTCTAGATTTGCCCCTGTACAAGGCTTCATTAAAATAAGGTTTTCACCCCTTAGATCTGGTTTTCTTGTAATTCACCCTGAACAAAAGTTGTAGCTCTTGAAATTATCTACATTCTGATATTTGGAGCGACCTGTAACTCTAGCTAAACAGAAAGTTATGGCCGTTTTACTCTTGCTCTATATTGTTTGAAATTTGACACAGCCGTGCGAATCAGTACGGTCGGACCGTGCAACTTTCGACCAAAATCGCCTTTTGAGACTCCATTTTCTTAGGTTAATGTCTTCATCAAAGTTGTAGATCTTGAAGTCTTCTTTAACTTAATATAAAGAATACCAGAAATTCCAATCGAGCGAAAAGTTATGATCATTTTACTTTCGCTCTACAGTGTTGCCTGGGATTCAACACAGCCGTGCCTAAAAGGCACGACCATGCTGTGTAACTTCCCCTAAAAAATGGTAAATAAATATGGTTGTGTTCCTTAGCTTGTCCTGGTCATGTGGATGAAATTTGACTTCATTTAGACCTCTATTTTGTCCATGGAACATGGGTATGTCGGAGCAAATCTTCGTTGATCAGTTGAAGAGCCATGGACCCGCTTCCATGCCATGGGAACAAGGCACGACCGTGCCAGCAAGGCACGACCGTGCCGTCCACTTCTCTGCGAGGCTGGCACGACCAAGGCACGACCCGACCGTGCGCCTCCCGTCGAGAGTCAAACAACCTAGGCACGATGTTGTGCTAGTTGGCACAGCTTGACCATGCCACAATCAACCAAGATGGCATGGGCTGTGCCATTTGGTACAACCCAGCTGTGACTGTGGCTGGCAAAGGGGGCACAACCCTGCCTTGACTTGCTGCATGACCGTGCCAAGGGGGCACCACCTCGTCTACGAAAACTGCACAGGTTGTGCCAGGGGGCACGACCCGACTATAGAAGCTGCATAGGCCGTGCCTCAGGGGCCATGACTCAGTCTTGTCAAATCCTTCCGGCTCCGTTTTGCTCCTTTTCGTGTCCTATTTGCTCCAAATTGCTAAAGTGGTAATAGAAGAAAATCAGGTCTTCGAACTAAAAGTAGAAAACATGTTGATAAAATGATAAAGAGGGTACACTCATGTAGATTTGAGACAAGAAAACTAAGTGAATGAGCGTTAGTACTAGTATAACATATCAAATCTACGCTCATCAGATGATGAAGACGATAGGAGGCTGGATCGAGTAGGCTGATCTTTTTTTTTTTTTTTTGATAGGCTTATGGGCTAGCTTGCCTAACCCATACCCACCTTAGATTTGGCTGGGTTGAAAATTTCCCAATTTGCCAAGATGGTGGGTTAGCTCGCCTTGACTCGCCAAATCGATGGCTTTTTGGTGTGTTGGTCCAGCTCGCCACGAGTCGGTCGTTTGACAACACATGAGTCCACAAAAAATAAAAAATATATTAAAAAAATATAAAAATCTCTACAATTCATTGAATTTGATCATAATCTATAATTCACAACAATAATACTCCATATAGTATTTATGACATAATCATAGTTCAATAAAGTAATTAAAAACTTAAAAGAGTTCATAAAGTAAAAAGTTCAATAAAGTCTATGAAAGTACAAAGTAAACAATAATATAATATTTTTTAAATTTAATCAATCATGACATCATCCATATTAAATTCTTTGATTCTCCTTCATCTCCTCTTTCTTTTTGTTCATCAATATCAACATTTGATCCATGCTTGGACAATATTGTTTTAATACTTGCATTGTCTTCATTGCTTTTATCTGCATACAAAATACATAAGGATGAAGGTAGTTAAAAAATAAATTACAATAAACTAATAGAACATAACTAAATATTTGTAAACAAAATTACCAATAGTATAACCATGTAACCAATTGCGAGTGCAAATATGTGCTTGCACTTTTTCAAGAAAGGTGCAACTTCTATAGTTGATAAGTACATGAGCACCAATAGAAAAAACTGATTCTAATGCAACAATTAGTGCAACTGTTGGGTACTAATGGTTTTGATTCTTCCAATGCTCCAAAATATTTAAATCTTGATAATATGCAAATTTAAGTTTTGGCTCCTCCAAATAGATATCTAATTGAGATTTTCTAGCACTTGTAATTGCTTGGCTCTCACATGCCATCATTTCCTACCTTAATTGGAATAGTAGTGAAAGAAAATAGAAACTAGTTAGAGAATACAAGAAGGGGAGCCTTTGCACAACAATAAAATTGATGTTGTGTGACCTAGAGGTCACGGGTTCGAGTCTCGAAAATAAGCTCTTGCAAAGTAGGGTAAGACTGCTTCAAGACCCCGCATTGGCAAGAGCTTCGTGCATCGGGCTGTCCTTAGAGAATACAAAAAAAAAAGTATTAGAATACTTATATCAAAGATTTTTTTTCCTTTAACTCCTACACTTTATGGAAGTGTATGTGTGACAAAAGAAGTGATTGTGAAGGATTTGTTAGTATTAAAATATTGGTAAAAAAAAAGCTTATACAATTTGTCTTCACAAGTTCCATCTTCTTTTGACATTTAACACAATCACTTTCAATGTTAGAATAAAAACATTCCAACATCGAAAGCCTTATTCGTGGGCCAAGAATAACTCCAAATGACCGTACCATGAGATATTTGAGTCCAATACTTGTCAAACTCTATCATTTACACATATAATTTATCACCTCATCTTCATTCGACAAGTTTTTCTTTAACAAACCTTCAATCTTTTTGACTAGCATAAATTACAAATTTGATGTAGGATGAGAAGAACTAGAGATCAAATTGGTAGTGTCATAAAATGGCTCAAGGAACTCACATATTCTCTTATCTTTTCCACTCTTCACTTGATGACAATATTTATAATTTTTTGTCATTGAATTGAAGAGAAAATTCAGCCTACCTAGTCATGGTCGGTCCCAAGTCCGGATAAAGGAGGAGGGTTACGTTAGGTTGCTAGCTTGTGTTAAATTATGATGAATGAATGCATTCATTAAACTATTGCATTAATGCTAGGTTGTTCCTTGTAAGGAATGCGTTGTAGGGTTCGACTATAACGTATGGGTAAGGATCGTTACATCTCCAAAACTCGAGTGTAATGATAAACATGCAAGAGTTCGTGTTGTAAGATCCAACTATATGACGCCGGGCAAAATATAGATTATTCTGGGGCGAGAAGTTTCAGAGGGATTTACGAGAAAAAAATAAGAAAGTAATAACGAGATAAGGAGTAGCCAAAACTGGGCTTAAACCTTATTGACAAAAACAAGAGCGAGAAGAGAAAAATAGAGATATAGCCGTAACGTGGCTTAAGCGAAGCAAATTGATTCAATTTCTAAAAAACTTGTCCTAAACATCATCTAAGCATGAGTTTATATAGCACTCATATCCCTAAAAAAACTCTAAACCAACCAGACTTAGTCTCCTAAAATTTAGGAACAAATTTAACCAACAAGACTTGGTTTCCTAAGATTTAGGAACAAACTAAACAAAAATATATAACCAATTAAAAAAAACCCTAAATATATAAATCTGAATATTATTTTGGATCCCCTCCTGCATCGGTCTCCCGGAGTTGAAGAGAACTCGTCCTCGAGTTTAGGGTGAGTGTATCCGACTCCATAGCACAAGGACTTAAGTGTTTCACATTAAAAACATCAGAAGTTTTTAAGTGACTAGGAAGACGCAACTTGTAGGCATCTAGTATCTCACAAGGTCCAATTTTTCGATCTTTGAGCTTGTTGTATTCACCAATAGGAAAGCGATCTCGAGTTAATACAGCCCAAATCATATCACCAACGTCAAAAAGGACCCGACGTCGATGTCGATCTGCTTTGATCTTGTACTCGGTGTTGCTTTCCTGAATAGCCAGCTTAACTTGCTCATGAATGACCCGAAGATGCTCGGCCATCTCCTCAGCCTTGGGGTTAGCTTGTCTTGGACGTGAAATAGGGACTAAATCCAATATCCCGGATGGGTTTCGTCCATAAACAACTTCGAAAGGGTTCAATCCAGTGGTCCTGTTCTTTGATCTGTTGTATGCGAATTCTGCTTGAGGTAAAACTAGATCCCATTGCTTTGGTTTGGTTCCTGTTGTGAGACATCTTAAAAGATTTCCCAAGCTCCGGTTCACTACCTCAGTCTGACCATCTGTCTGAGGGTGATAGGCACTGCTGGAATTTAACTTCGTACCTAGTTTTCCCCATAAACTCTTCCAAAATTGACTAACAAATTTAGTATCACGATCTGAAGTAATAGTTTGAGGAATACCGTGTAAACGCACAATCTCTTTGAAGAAAAGGGAGGCAATCCGAACAACATCCATGGTTTTTTTGCATGGTACGAAGTGAGCCATCTTAGAGAATCGGTCCACCACAATTAGAATAGAATCGGAAGTCCGTTGGGTGCGGGGTAAACCCAATACGAAATCCATGCTGACGTCGCACCAAGGAACTTCGAGAATAGGTAAGGGAGTATACAAACCGGTATTGGTGAGGGTTCCCTTAGATTGAGACAGACAAAGCAACGATCCACAAAATGAGCTACATCGTTGGTAAGCTTGGGCCAATAGAAGTCAGAAGAGATAAGGGCTAATGTCTTATCTCGGCCAAAGTGTCCTTCATTGTGACGTTCTCTGATAATGTGTTGCCTTAAGGAACAGTTTGGAATGCATAATTGTAGTCCACGAAATAGGTAGCCGTTATGCAGAATAAAATCATTGCGAAGACCATTAGTTACCTCTTGAAATATCTTGCCAAAGGAGGGATCAGCAGCATACATATTTGAGAAAGTTTCAAAGCCAGCAATCCTAATTTTCGTGGTAGTAAGCAGGGAGGAACGACGGCTTGATGCTTCAGTGTAAAAGTGAACTTCTGCAAGTAATTTACCCACTTAGCGTGTCGACTACTCAACTTATGTTGGCCGTTGATGTACTTCAAAGCCTCATGATCTGTGAATAAGATAAATTCCTTCTGTACGAGATAATGACGCCAATGCTTTAAGGATTGCACAATAGCATAGAATTCTAGGTCATAGGTAGATTAATTTTTCTTGGCACCAGATAGTTTCTCACTGAAGAAGGAAATAGGGCATCCTGATTGACTTAGAACACTACCAATGTCAATGCTAGATGCGTCACAGTTTACTTCGAACAGTTTGTCGAAATCTGGAAGTGTTAGAACAGGTGCTTCGGTCATCTTTTGTTTCACCAGCTGAAAACTAGTCATAGCTGCTTCACTCCACTTGAACTCGTGCTCCTTGAGGCACTCAGTTATAGGAGCAATTAAGGTACTAAAGTTCTGAATGAACCGGCGATAGAAAGAGGCCAATCAATGGAAACTTCGGACATCATGAATGGTTTTTGGCTGTGCCCACTCTAAGATTGCCTCTATCTTTGATGGATCTGCACGGACACCCTCAGTAGACACTATAAATCCAAGAAAAGAAACTGTAGTCGTGAAAAAAGAACACTTCCTTTTGTTGATGAACAATGATTCCGCCTTTAGCTTCTCAAAAACAGTTCGGAGGTGATCAAGGTGTAAAGCCCTCGTCGGACTATAAATAAGGATGTCGTCAAAGTATACAACTACGAATCTTCCCAGGAAAGGCCGCAAGACTTGATGCATGAATCTCATGAACGTGCTGGGGGCATTGGACAGTTCAAAAGACATGACCATCCACTCGTACAACCCATGTTGTGTCTTGAAGGCTGTCTTCCATTCATCTCCTGGCTTGATTCGAATCTGGTGGTATCCACTCCTAAGATCGATCTTGGAGAAGATCTTAGAATTAGAAAGTTGATCCAACATATCATCTAAACGAGGAATCGGAAATCTATACTTTACTGTGATTTTGTTGATAGCTCGGCTATCAACACATACGCCATGAACCGTCTTTTTTTGGTACAAGTAGGGCAGGGATTGCACAGGGGCTCATACTCTCGCGAATATAGCCTTGTCTCAATAGCTCCATAACTTGTCGTTGTAGCTCTTCGACATCCTTAGGGTTAAGACGGTATGTCGGTCGTTTAGGCAAGCTTGACCCCGGGACGAGATCAATCTGGTGCTGAATATCTCTCATAGGGGGAAGTCCTGGAGGAAGGTCTTCGATCATCAACTCAGCGAAGTCTGATAAGAGTTGTTGCACTTCAGCTGGTAGATCCGAGTCCGGGTCTATTACATTGCTTTTGAAAGGAAGCAAAACATAGACTACATCTATGTGCTTTATCTCATTCAAAAATTTGGACATAGAAAGTAGTGTAGAATTATTGGTTACCAAATTTGAAGGGGTTCCTTCTCGTCGGGGAGCCAATACGATGTTCCTCCCTTTGATGCTGAGGGTGTATGTATTCTTCCGCCCATCATGAATGACGCTGCGATCATATTGCCATGGTCGTCCCAACAATACGTGACATGCGTCCATTGACACAACATCACACCATGTTCGATCATAATACTTGCTGCCAATAGAAAAAGATAAAAGACACCTCCTATCTACGGTTACCTCACTTCCTTTACTTAGCCATGATAACTTGTAGGGTTTTGGATGATGATCTGTCTTCTACTGTAGCTTTTGAATAACTTCTTCGGATATAATATTTTCACAACTTCCACTATCAATGATCATCTTGCAAACTTTGTCTGCAACCGTGCACGTCGTGTGAAAGATGTTGGTTCTCAGCCAATCATCTTCAGATTCTTCCATAGGGACCAGTAGGCTCTTGCGTACGACAAGAGTCTCATGACCATCGCCATAAAGAACTTCGTCATCAATATCATCATCATAAATCGGTTCATCAATCTGTTCGAGTTCATCCTCTATGTCTTCCTCAACTAGCAGAGTCTTGTTTTTTGATCTGGGGATCTTTTACACTCCGAAGCTCGATGCCCCTGTTCACCACATCGAAAATACTTGATAGTGGTCTTAGGGTTACCTTGTGGTGGCTGCTGAGAAGGGCGCGACTCTTGAGGGCGAACAACTCGATTGTTTTGATTGCTCCTAGTCGTCGGTCTTCGGTTTAATTGTTCTTCTACTGTCAAGGCTCGCTGATAGGCCTCCAAAATGGTCCAGAGTGAGTGAAGGCTCAGGGTGTCTTGTAAGGGTTGACGTAATCCCCCTAAATATCGTGCTACCATCTGCTCCTCGGTCTCGGACAAATCATTCCGAGCAATAAGCTGATATAATTCCTCTGTATAGTCGTCAACGGTTCTAGCTCCTTGCCTCAAGGTATGGAGTCGTTGATAAAATATTTGGGTGTAGCCGAAGGGAAGAAATTGCGTCCTCATTAGTTTCTTCATTTTTTCCCAATCAGTGATTTTGGATTTACCTTGTCTCTCCTGTGATCGTCGAAGTTGCTCCCACCATGCTGAAGCTCGACCTTTTAACTTGATAACGACCAACTTTACTTTGATGTGATCAGATACTTCTTTATATTCAAAAATTCTCTCTACTTCGTTGATTCAATCAACGAAGCCTTCCGCTTGTAATGTGCTAAAAAAATCAGGAAGATCCACTCGGAAACCAAAGTCCCCAAATCATTCCTCTCGACCATGGTGTTCCCGATATGTAGCACGACGATGATACGGGTTCTCGAAAGGAGACTCAGAGTTACCATCAGAGATCTCACAATCTTCAAGATGCCAAACGCTGGGTTAATTTCACAACTTGCTTCTGTAAATCCTCAATCATCATTATATCTTGGATACTACGATCACAGTGCTGGGTTTCCTCAATTGGAACCTGCCTGTTGCGACCACGACCACGATGACCCTCCATTGGATCTTAATGAGCTCTGATACCAACTGATGCCGGGCAAAATATAGATTATTCTGGGGCGAGAAGTTTCAGAGGGATTTACGAGAAAAAAAATAAGAAAGTAATAACGAGATAAGGAGTAGCCAAAATTGGGCTTAAACCTTATTAAGAAAAACAAGAGCGAGAAAAGAAAAATAGAGATATAGCCGTAATGTGGCTTAAGCGAAGCAAATTGATTCAATATCTAAAAAACTTGTCCTAAACATCATCTAAGCATGAGTTTATATAACATTCATATTCCTAAAAAAACTCTAAACCAACCAGACTTAGTCTCCTAAAATTTAGGAACAAATTTAACTAACAAGACTTGGTTTCCTATGATTTAGGAACAAACTAAACAAAAATATATAACCAATTAAAAAAACTCTAAATATATAAATCTGAATATTATTTTGGATCCCCTCCTGCATCACTATAACATCTCGGTAATAGCTGCTACATTTTCATAAGAATTTGGATGGTGTTAAATAGATAAGAGTTCTCACACTATAGATTGGATAAGAATAAATATTATAGGAAAACTAATAATTTAAGATTTGGAACATGGAATATAAGAACTCTCACTGGTAAACTAATGGAGGTAGTAAATATAATAATCAGGAGAAGAACTAGTATTTTGTGGGTATGATACTTAAAACTCGGGTTTTAATTATGATACACAAGAAAGAGTAAAATAAGAAATAGAGTGGATATTTTTGTAAATATTTCGTTAAAGGATGAAGTTGTAAAGTAGTTAGAAAGCGGATAGAATTATAATTCTCAATATAGTAGCATGGTTCTAAAACTCGCTAGGCGTTAGTCGAGCGCCAAACCAACACCTAACGCCTAGACTGCCTAGGCGGGGCTTAGATGATGCTAGGCGGATTAATTGGTATCAACATAATTAAGATAGAATTATATATAAAATAATTAAGATATAATTATAATTTATATATAAAATATTAAAATATAAAATATTTGGCTTTTAAGAGTTAAGATCATTGAAATTAATAAATAAAAAAATATATAAATTAGTAAAATAATATTATCAAAATATAAATTTGATTTATATAAATTAATAAAAATTTTTAGAATTTTTAAAATTTTAAATATAAAATTTTGAATAAAAAGATTTATTATTAATAAATATGATTTTAAATATAAGATATTTAATAAGATTTATAATTAATAAAACTTATAAAAAATTTTAATTTTAAATATATTTTTATATAATTTTTTTAATATGATTTAATTAGGATTTCGAGAATCCAATTCTGGTTAATTATTTATTTGAGGAAATATTTAAATTAGATAAATTAATAAATATAAATAAAAAAATTAAAAAAATGCCACTGCTGACGACGCCGGACGCTTCGCGAGACGTGTCCAGTGCCGCCAGACTTGTCGCCGGAGACTTTATTCCTCTGGCGACGCCTCCGGCTCCGGAGGCACAGTCCCGCGACGCTGTATGCGTTGCGAGATGCCTCTGACACAATCACACGCGTCGTGGTGCGACGCCTAGGGTGTTTTTTCGAACACTGTATAGTAGCGGCGAAAAAAATTATGAACACAATTAGCATATATGCACTTAAGTAGGATTAGATGAAAATACCAAATTAGGGCATTGGGACGACCTAGACGAAGTATTTCAAAACATTCCGTCAAATAAAATGATTTTAATAGAAGACGATCTAAATTAACATGTTAGAGTGAAAATCAGGAATACAAGAGGGTGCATGAGGGTTATAAGTTTGGAACAAGAAATGAAAACCTTATACTAACTAATACACTTTTTTAAAAAAAAGAGAGAAACATTTGATCATATTAATAAATGGGAATAATAAATTGCAAATTGACATTTTTATAGTTTGGAAGAGGGATAGAAAGATTTGTAAAAATTGCAACGTTATCCTGGAGAAAACTTAATTACTCAATATATGTTAGTAGTGTAGGATATACGCCTCAATACTCCTAGAATTAAGTGGTGGAAATTAAATGATGGGAAGTAAAATATATTTTTAGAGAAGGTAGGAGTACAAACATTAGGTGAAATATATAGTGACACTAATATTACATAGGATAAGATGATATCAAAGTTGAAAATAACAGCTAAGAGTGTACTCGGTGAGTCAAAGGGATATTCATTACCAAGTAAGGAATCTTGATAGTATAAATATCGGAGAAAGTGAAGGAAAAATCGAATAACCTACTAGGAATTTTGATATTTGTAAGAACGAGAAATACTTAAAAAAATATACAATAGTCAAGAAAGAGACTAAGAAAGAAGTGCATGAAGCAAAGAATGAAATTTTTGAACAGTTATATAGAAAATCAGATACAAAAGAAGGGAAAAGAGACATTTATAGAATAACTAAAGTGAGTGAGAGGAAGATAAAAGATCTTATTTAAACCAGTTGTATATTAAAGATGAATGCAATAGAGTATTAGTAAGTGATAAAGAAATAAATGAACAGTGGAAGAGGTACATCAATTTTTTAATGAAGGTTTAGGTGACTAATTTAACTTAAGTAATTTAAAAAGGTCAAATAAGTAGAAATTTAAATTTTTATCGTAGAATTTAAACTTAAGAAGTAGAATAAGTTTTAAATAGGATATTCCGACAAAGATATGGAAGTACCTAGGAAAAAGGTATTGCATGACTTACAAAATTATTTAATATGATATTGATAACGAAAAAATTACATGATTAATGGAGGATAAGTACTTTAGTTCCCTTATATAAGAATAAGTGAGACATACAAAATTGTACAAACTATAGAAGTATTAAATTAATGAGTCATACCTTGAAACTTCAAGAAAGAATAATAAAAAAAAATTAAGTAGAGAGACCACGATAATCGAAATCAATTTAGGTTCATGCTTGGAACGACAATAGAAGTTATGTATCTTTTTAGGCAACTAATTGAAAAGTATCGGGAGTAAAAGCAAGATATACACATGATATTCATTGACTTAGAAAAAATTTATGATAGAGTCTAAAAAAAATTATACAGAGAATTCCAGAAAAAAGAAGTATTAGTGTAGCATATATTGAATTAATTAAGGATATGTATGAAGATGTGACGACTAGAGTAAATACTTCAAGTGGATTAATTGAAGCATTTCCAATAAAGATAGAGTTACATTAAGGATCAGCTCTAAGTTCTTATATCCAAAACACAATATCATGCTTGTTGTTTGCAGATGATATTATTTTAATAGATGAGAATGAGTAAATACGAAACTAGAATCTTGGCGGGAAACATACTAGAAGTGAAAGATTTTAGGCTTAGTAGACTAAAAACAAAATATATAAAATTTAAGTTTAGCAATATTAGACTTAATGAAATGATTGCTAAGATAGAGATAGACGAGTTGTCTGGAACTGAGAACTTTACGTATTGAGAATCATTTTTGCAAAGTGACGGAGGGATTAAGAGAGATGTCTTACATAGAATACAAGCAGGATAGTTAAAATGGAGGAGGGTGTCAGGTGTTTTATGTGATCATAAAGTATCTCTAATTTAAAGGAAAGTCTACAAAATAGTGGTTAAACTTACTATATTATATGACGTTGAATGTTGAACTATGACTTGAGTACGTGAGCAAAAGATGAGAGTTGCAAAGGTGAAGATGTTAAAGTGGATGGGTAGATATACGAGGATGGACAAAATAAGAAATGTGAGTATTAGAGAGAAAGATTGAGTTATATCTATTAAGAGAAAACTCTGAGAGTCATATTTAAGATGGTATGGACATGTACTTAGACGACCAATAAATGTTTCGATTAGACGATGTGCAACTATGATAAATACACACATTAAACGAGAAAGAGAAAAACAAAAAAAAGACTTGATTAATAACAATAAAAGAAGATAAATTTTATTTAAGTATAAATGATGATATAGTACGGGATAGAGTCCAATGTCGTAGAAGGATCCATATAGTCGATCCCATCTAGTAGGATAAGACTTGATTGTTATTGTTGTCATCATTGAATTGAAGAGAAGCATAAACTTTTTCATATTTGATGACAATATCCAATATTAAATATGTTGAGTTTTAATGAGTAGACACAACCAATCATAAACCAATACTAGTAACAATGTTACCAACTGCTCATACACATTCTTCGAACTTCTTAATCTTAGTCTTGAACCGATAACATACTTGATCGACTCTCTAATTTTATTCAAAGCTACAGTAATAACTTTCAGATCTTCTTGAGCAATTAGATTCAATATATGAGTAGAATAACGATTATGAAAAAACTCACCGTTACATAATAAGCTATCATGCAAAGAGAGTTGCTCTTTCAAATGAACTTGCATGTTGTTATTACTAGATGCAATATCCAATGTCAAAGAGAGAACCTTTTTCTCAATCCCTCATTTCTTCAAATATTCAAATAATTTTGTAACTAATTTAACTTATGAGTATAGAAGAGGCCTATGAGAAAAATTAAGTATTTTACTGAGGATTTCTAATCATTATCAACAAAATGGGCAATCAAGCAAATATAATTCTCACTAGTGTAGGTGCCCACAAATCTAAAGCTAAACAAATTATATTTTGAATACTAGTCAAAACACACTTAAGTTTCTCTTTCTCCCTAATGTGGATTTAGTTAATATTAGAAAAGTATTTCTAGAAATACAAGTAACATTAGGATTTAAGGTATTTCATCCAAACTCTAATACCATTATACTAAACAAATGAAAATGATAAATCGTTTAATAATTGCATAAGTCAGTAACTCATGTGAGATCTTTTGATCTATTTTCTTAGATCTCATCTTCCATTTTGATCGAGAATCATTTGTCCTCCATCATGGAACTTTAATTTGTTGCAAGTTTTAAGATGACGCCATAACCTAGAAGTTCCATAATGTTTACCCTCCACATTTATATTGTTTTTTACCTCCATTATATTCAACTTTATCTGTTCTATCAATCCTTTTGATTTTCTTAAAATACACTTAAATATTAGAAATTTCTTTAGACATTTTAGTTCACCCCTCATGGTGCTTAATACTTTTCAATTCATCAACATCTAAATTAATAGTTTGGTTTTGAGAAGTAGATTCTATTTCAAAATCAATATGTAATAAAATAAAAATAAAAATAAGTTCAGTTCCAGATAAAAACTTATTTTTTGTGTTAGCAGTGGTAATTAGTGTAGAAGGGGATGGACAAAAATCAGAATAATACATACCGAATTAAAGTGCAAGCGGCTAGCCGACGACACTGAGACCGGCCACTAGTGGGGGCGGTGACATGTGGTGATATGTGCCATGGTGCACTGCCATGCAGTCGTGCGGAGAAGTGAGAAATGAGAAGAGAGCAGAGTTGGCTAGTCACAAAGAAAAAAGAATTGGGGCTTTGAGTCTTGAGAGAAAATAAATAAAAAATAGTTGAACATAATAGGGACTTTGACTGGATATCAATGAAAAAACTAGAACTTGGTGGACCAATGCAGGTGTTAATTGGTCAAATTCTACAAGCAAATAAGGCAAAAGGTTGTGCAAACACTAAGTGCAAATGTAGAAAAACGAAGGGAAATAGAAGGAAAGGAAGCAAAAAAATTCACTTCACATAGGAGCTTGGAAATCAAGGACCAGTGGGATTGGAACGGATAGGGCTAGGTCTCTTGGGAGAATTTTTCTATAGGCGATTCAGATAGAGATAGGAAGGTGAGGCGGATGGGGTTTTACGAGAGAAAGGCTTTTGTTTCATTTGAGTTTGAGAAGGTTGAGAACCATCTTAGTTTAGACAACTTCGTGTCTTTGAGTCTTTGACTTGTTTTGAGTTTTTTAGTGGAATTTTTTGTCGTAACACGGGCCAACCCAATCCTACCACGGGCCAACCCGCCTGAACACACAACCCAATCTGCTTAAATTGTTTGGTGGAATGGGTCGACCCGATTGACTCAACCCGAATTGACAGCTCTAATGTTGAAGATGATAATTTTTGAATTTCTATAAATAAAAATAATTAGTATTAAACTACACAATATATGTCTAAATTATATAGTGAGTAATTAGGTTCTTCTTATCAATAAGTAGGAATTTTACCAACTGAATACTAATTAAATGAAAATTTTAATTAGATTGTTTATTTTAGTTCAATATATAGAGTAACAAACTGTAACAGATTATTCCTTCTCGTTTTTAAGTTATTAGAATTGATTTTTGGTTGCATCAAATTTTTCTCTTCCTTTTGTTTCATCTCTTAATCTAAAATTATTGCTCCCGCGGGCATAGCGCGATTGGTAATAGCTCACTTGGGTGATCCCTTACTTCCCGGGTTCGATTCCTCCTTGGTAGAGCGCGCAGTATGCTAACGGAAGAAATCACCACAGGCTGCTGCGTGGTCGGGCCATTGGGTACCGATATCATCAGTAGTGAAGTCGTCACGTGTCTTCGTCCCGCGATTTACCCTCGTTGACCGGTGGGGACTCTCGTTGAAGGCTGTGGGACAGAGCCGGTCAGCCAAGCGGATTAGTCGGGCGCAAGCCTGGATATCCCTTGTAAATCTAAAATTATTGTATTTTCTGATACTGACCCTACCAATTCAACAATATGATATGACACTTATATTAAGATTACTAAATCAAATCAATCATGGCACCGATACCAATTTTGCAAACTATGTATCTACATAGGGCCTAGTCAAGTCTAAGCCACATGAGACGACACATGGCTAAACCCAAGTATTACAAAGTAGGTAGTATCTAAAAATTAAAACAGGTTTCATAGGCTGTGGATTAAAAGAAGAGAAGGGTGCACATTAAAAATAAAAAGTAGAAGGCAATTAAGTGAAAAATTGCAAATGTTTGAGCATTTACTGAATCAAGCTACATTTTATGACATGGACGTTGAAGATGACAAGTAACAATATATCTTGAAAATGGAATTTTTCTTTACTTTTGCCTCAGGTTTTTTTTTGTTTTTTTGTTTTTTTTAAATAATTGCTTCGTCTTGTACAACTTTCTTCACATTATTAGATTTTTGACTAGGATGTGGCGTACACCATTCCAACCTATCTAGGTAGAGGATATTGTAAGAGCTGCTCGCAAATGACTTGAGAATTCTGAGCACCAAAGCCTTTCCATGGACAATGTTATGCCACTCAAGAATAACACTTGCAGAGTAATTAAAAACAGATATGACACTCTACAGTGCCCTGCCACACCCTTGCAATTAAAGTATCAAGTCCTCCTAACATCCAAAAAGTCACTATGTGCCAAATATTCCCTACATGATGAATGACAAAATCAGTATCTTGGAATCAATGAGTGACTGCCTCAGGTTGAATTGTCATTATACTCCTTATTCCTTTATCTCCTCTCTCCATTGATTGTAGAATTAATCAGATTGGTTTCTCTATCTTCTAGTGTTTCTTCTTTCTATTCTCGCAGACTCTGATTTCACTAATTTATTCACTCTTTTTGCATCTTTTTTCTCTTCTATTATTCTGTTGTAATTTTGCTCATTCTCCCTGATGTTCTCGTTTTTCTCCTTTAAGAGTATGCTTTAGAAGTAGTACAGCACTCTCTATTTCATTAAGTTTCTCCCCATATTTTCAAGCTTCATATTCCATTCGAATCTTAGGTTTGTGAGGGAGTGAAGGAAGGATATTTTCCTATGTTACCATCAGATGTGATGACTTGCACTCTATTCTGTGTCATATACTAGACATGATAGTGTCTATACTCAAACTCGAGGATTGTTATGTTAGTTTTTCTATATTGTTCCAACATTGTTTTTTTGTTCAATAATAAATGATTTTAGCCAATTATTTCCTTTTCAATAATTAGAATTTTATGTGGAAACTTTCTGTAGTTCCAAACATAATCTCCTTGAAGTTTCCATTTCCATGTATTCTATTTTCCAAAAATACTTATATTTTACTAATATAATCTAATGCATATGACAACCTAAATTTCCACTTTTCTGCAACATTTTTTTATGTCCAGCTACTTATTTAGGATGCAACCATTGTGTTCGATGTGGGTTTCTTGACCACAGTTATCCTAATTTATGAGTTCATATACTTCACTCTCAAAAAGCTATCGAGATTTCATTTATGCTTGGCACCTTATTTTTGGAACAGTATTTAAAGTGTCAACTGATTTAACAAAGCCATAGCAGAATTAGCCTTCCTCGCCCAAATAACTGCAACTACATTGGAAGCTTTTAGCATGGCCCTAATAACTATGCTCTGCTAATGCATTTGTCTCTGTTAAATGCATGGAAGAATAGAATGCTTTTCTTGGGCAACTGCTTGATCATTGTTTGACATGCTACAGGTCCAAAAGAAAAAGATTTGGGAGTCTGTTCAGCCGCACCTAAAAACAACAGATGATTGCTTGGCTGTTTTAGGCGCGAACCCTATGAGAACGTCTGTGGGCGTGGTTGCATGCGAGAGTCTAAAAAATGCACGAATATCATGACCTTGTTCCAGCCTCGGAATCCATCCATCGATGAGTATGTGGCTATTTAGTTCCTTAAGTTTGATTTGCATCAAAGTTGGGGATTTTGTGGAGAATGTTCTATATTCTTTCTTTTGCTGGCAAGTCGTAACTATGACGATGCATTCATTATGAGAATCACTGGAGAATAATACTATCGTTACGAAGCTATAATAATAATAATAATAATAATAATAATAATAATAACAACAACTTGCTGTCAACATCTGTGCATCAAGATATCATAGGAGTCTTCTTCTTGACTTGCTCTAACTAGACGTGGCCTGATCCTAGGAATACGTTTATTCGTGTTTTGCTGGGCATGTCCTCTATGTTGGCCTGTGGTATTTGACCTTGCTAGCTTGGCTTATTCAAACATTTTTTTTGAATTAAAAATTTACAAATTATTATAACTCATATCTCAGAGTAGGTTTTCTTAAATACGGAATATTGCATGGATTCAATTTTTGAGATAGATACACCTCTCTTTTTCCTTGCTTGCTTCACGTCCACGCACGCTGAAGCACAATTGTTGGGGTTTGGTTTCCCGTTCGATTAGATTGCTCTCCATGTCTCTGGTTAAAATTTTCTATTAATTAGAAACAACCCAGATGGAGAGAACCTTTCCGAATGACCGTTTCATCATCGTACTAATCAATTCCAGTGATTGCTTGAACAAATTTGTTGTTCAAGCAATCTAACTCTCCTGATCGATTAGCCGCGGAATAGACGATGAATTAGATCACTGGTTTTTTATGTTTATTTTCAGGGTCCATGATAATTAACAACATACAATAAATAAGATGCAAGAAAATACCAAACAAGATTTATACCTCTTGTTTACCTCGCGATCTTCTACTATATTCCTATCCATTTCTTGGACGTCGTGTAAGCGACGATCTTCCAAGAAACGAAGCCACCAAGATCATCTTTCTTCCTCCTTTTGCTTGCGCCAACCACCAAGGAGAAGAACCCCTTGTTGTCGTCGGCTACACCTCCTTTCTTGTTGATGCCGCCGGCCAAAGGAAGACAACTCTTCCTCCTTTGCTTGCTCTAGCCGCACACCATAAGGGAGAAGAGAAAGAGAAGAAGAGAAGAGAAAGAAAACATTCTTTCCCTTAAGCCCAAGCCACCCGGTCTCTCCTTGTTTCCTTGCGCCGGCGCCAACCTCTTCTCCTTGTGCTTGCGCCGCCAGCCAAAAGGAAGAAGAAGCCCTTCCATTTCTTGATCAAGCTGCACGCCTAGAGGAGGAGGAGAGGTGTAGGGAAGAAGAAGAAGTGAAAAAGAGAGAAGACTCTTCTTTGCGGCCCCCACCTCTTTGCTTGGCCGGCGCAACCCTAGGAGAAAGAGAGAGATCTAAGGCTTAGGGCTTAATTCTTGTTCTTTGGTTTTATGACTCATGAGGTATATATAGGCTACAATAGGGACTATGAGAAGGAGTTGGTTTTGGCCTCTTAATGGATCCTAAGCCCGATCCATTAATGATAACCCGATCTACTAAGGGGTTATCATTGAACTACCGCACCAACACCCATAAATAAATATGGGCTCCACCATATTATGTATATATAATCTCCCCGTGTTTAAGATCTCGCATTTCCATTAATTAATTAAATTACTGACAATTTAATTAATTAAATTACTGACAATTTAATTAATTAATATCTAACTCCATGAGTAGTACCATTCAACGTTATCATCATGTTGGACCAAGTCCACCTGTAAGATTTACATGATGAACTTTATGAGCTCCTTAAGGGGATATCATCATCCTAACGCATTAGGACACAGTTTCCTTCTATAATCAACGACGCATCATGTAAATAATATTATTTTCTAATTTACCGGGCCTATTGATTTAACAAATAAATCTTGCCCACTGGTAAATCAAAGAAATAAATATTAAGTACATGTACCCGTTATTATATTGGGATTAAGAGCATATACACCATAATATCTGAGGTCTGATTCGATTATATAGTCAGTATAAATTAAATCACTTCTAAGTCGGTCATGTTCAATACACACAAAGTGTACTAGTGTAATTCTATAGTCATGATAGACTAATACCAAATTACACTACAACCATTCCGATGGTTTGTCCAAATTCATCTCGGTTGTGAGCCACTACTTATACTTCACAAGGGACTGATAACATGATCTTTTGTGTGACACCACACACCATGTTATCTACAATGTAAAGTAAAGGACAATATGCACACATATAACAAATATAAAATGTAAACAATGACCATGTGATTCTTATTCCAAAATGTAGATGTTCATACACAAGCTAGACGTTTAGTATACATCCTAACACAATCTTCCCTTTTTGATGTTTGACAATAATCTTACGTTAGGTTTTGGTCTAAGGGATTTAGGTCAATTCTTAGGGAAAAATCGAAAACAAATCTAACTTAGGGTACTCTCTCCCCCCTTTAACACATATCAAAAAGAAATATAAGGTAATAACAAATATTTTAAGTTAAAATTTGCATCAACAATATGATTTTTGAAAATATTTAAGTTTTTTAAAGAAAATATAATTTTAAAAAATCCTCACTTTTTTTATTAAAAAAACTAAGTATCTTTATCAGAAAATATTTTAAGAGATGCTAAGTACTTGAGTAAAATTTGAAAAGATAAGTAATTTATTGATTTGAATTTTTCTAAATCTGACACAATCCTAGCAATCTTGTTGACCACAAGAAAATTTCCTATGTGATTTAGAGATTTTCCAATCAAGATAATGTATTTAATTTTCAAAAAATAATAAATTTCTTGATTTGGATCCCTCCCCAACCTGACACAATCCTAGAAAATCTTGTTAACCATAAGGAAAACTTTCCTATGTGTTTTTGAGATTTTTCCAAACTCAACTAATTTTTCAAAGATTATCAAAAATATTCAAAAGACAAAAGATTTTCAAAATATATTTTGTAAAATGAGAATATAGTATTTTCAAAAATAAAGTATTTTTGAAAAGATAGTGATTTTTTTTTTTTGAAAATATAGTATTTTTGAAACTTCTAATGGTTTTTTAAATTTGATCTTCCTCCTAAACCTGACATAGTCCTAGAAGCTTATTGACCACAAGTTGATCTTCCACTTAGTCTTAGGCTTTGATTCAAACGAAGTAAATTACAAAAAAAACTTTTAAGAAAAATTTTAAGGTAATCAAAAATTAAAGAACGAATTGTTCTTTTGATTGGAACTCCCTTAAATCTGACACAATCTTAGGAATCCTTGCAGATCATAAGGAAAACTTCCTATGTGTCTTTAGTGTTTATCCAAATCATAATAGGAATTAACACATATTTTAGAAAAATATTTTTGAAAGAATATGATAATTTTTTTAAGCAAAAATCATTTTGAAAAAGATAAATTTTTGAAAAGAATAATATTTGAAAAATAATTTTCAAAAGAAATGTTAAAAAAATTTGTAAAAAGATAGACTCCTCTTGAACCTGATACCTTCTGGCTATCCTTGTTAACTACAAGGAACTTTACCTAAGTGTCTTAAGGCACTTTAGTGTTTACCTAGAGGATTTGTGTTTAAGTGTAGGTCAAACAACTTTCGAAAAGATATATAATTTTTGTAATATATTTATAGATAACCCTCGAGAGGAGGAAGGACCCAAAGATGAACGGAGGGAGGTCGAGAGCGAAGAGGTCCAGATCCACCCTCAACAGACCGGAGGGGGGGGGGGTGATGGTCGTGGATTCCGGGTCGCGGATGGGAAACCTTTCCATTGTTAGTGATATGAGAGAAGTGTCCTAAGGCAATCGCCTTATGATTGTAATCATATATTTTAATAAATGAATATTCACTATTTGAGTATACATGTTTGTGTATTTGATTGAGATCTTAAACTCATTTACTGAATGTCCGCAATACAATTCACAGCATGAGAGAATTTGTGATGAATTCACAACTAGTGATTATCTCTACATGTGCAATTGTGAAGTATTGAAATTGTCCCTAGTCGATGAATTGATAAATACAAACACTATTAATTCTGTTGAGACTAGCATGTGTTATTCTCTAATCAGCTGATTCTCACTGGTTGGTGACATTGAGATGTCCGGAGATAAACATGAATGCTAGTTAAGGAAACTAGTTCATTGGAGTGACTGGCTGTAAAACTTCATATGGTAGTCTACATATAGATATGTCAGTGAAGTTCTTACTGCAGCTTAAGTGCGATGTTCCTATGACTTGCGGTGTTCAAGTCATTTTGGTCATGGAGACTTATACTTTGACATCTTAAGCAAGCATCTCCAAGGAGGTGTGGACCCAGGATGATTGGGTATAAGCCGAAGTGCCCGAAGATGTTTGAACAGCCTACAAAGGATTCACCACTCCTTGCGAGGAGATGTATACCCGAGGCCTATCGTCGGATTGTTACACGAAGCCTCTGGCCAGAGCATGACATGTTCAGAGTATGAATCTCTTAAATACATGAGAGTAATTAGAATCCGTAGGACGAGAAAACGTTACTTGGGCTAGGTGTGACGTAGTTAGCCTAGTGGGGACTGACACACATAGACCATGTCCTGAACCAAGTGGGTATAAGATGGTGAAGGGAATGAGGCACGATTCATTATAGCTGCTGAAGGGTTTCAGAATTGTTTCTGAGGTCAACCGTTGATCTTTCGATTAATTGGGGATCATGATGTACTACTAGGTGCGACTCATGATCGTTCTATAATTGATTAATTATAGACGACCAACATAAATTGAAAGCCTATTTAGTCACACACACTACGAGTAATCCGAGGGATTTAAAACGAGTTGAAAATTGGATTTTCCATCAAGAGAGATTAGGTTTGGTTGAGCCAAACGATAAGTCGAATCTGAATTTTTCAGAGACGCATCGGAAGCGTAAAATCGCTAAGTCTTTTGAAGACTTAATAGATGAATTAAATAAGTTTAATTCATTAGGGCTTGGCTTGGATGGGCCGGCCAAAGAGGGCCTCATCCTCTTTGCTTGGCCGGCCACAATAAAGGGAGAGAACCAAGTTTTTGGTTCAATTTATAAAATAAACCAAGTGTGGTTTGTTTTATAAAATTATGGATGATATAAATTTTTATATAATAAACCAAGGTTTGGTTTATTTTTCATGTAAATTAAAATGAACCATGTATTGGTTTATTTTATAAAATCAATCATGGATTGATTTACCATGATAAGGAAATTTTTTCCATAGGAGAGAAGAGACTTGATTGATTTTTATTATGAATTAAAATATGATTTTAACCATGATATAAAATCAAACTTGGCATGATAGAATAAGTTATTCCATATTTGAGAGGCTTGATGGTTGAGAGACCACTATATAAAGGACCCAAGGCAAGGCTTGGGTAATAATGACAGAGATGAAGGCATAGACTCTCTCCCTCTCTTTCTCTCATTCTCTTCTCCCCTTCTTGCCGTGCGCCAACCAGCCTCTTCTTTTGCTTCGCTGGAATTTTGATTCCGACCATCCTTTTGTGATTAGTCTCCCGACTTCTCTCTTGGTTTTTCTTGTCGCGTTCTCGGAGAATCTAGTAGTTCTCGAGAACACGAAACTCGTGACTTTGCGAAGTCATCCCGAAGACACTTTGCGTGGACGCGAATAGAGGCGGAGCTTCCAAGGGACGCTTACAGTTGGATCTCGTCCCTTCCTTCGAGTTATGCAAGGTAATATGTAAATTACTTTACGTTTCTGCAAAATTTCAAATATATGATCATGTCTACACAAGATAAAATTGCATGCTTAGATGTATGGTTAAATGATTTAGAGAAATTATTTATGCTAAACCTTCCGCTGCACGTAATTAATTTTGAAATTACGAACCCGCATCCATGTCAACATGCACTCGGTCCCAACAGTGGTATCAGAGCAGAGGTTTGTGTTCGACATAATCATATAATTGTTTTGCGGAAAGCTTTATCATGATCTCAATTATGGAAAATTTTCAATTATGGAAACTTTCCAATTATGGTAAATTTTTGATTTAGGAATTTCAAAGTTTGGAAATCCTCATGAAATTTCGCAAACTTTTGAAATATCTCTGTTTCTGAAATTTTATGATAATTGTGAAAACTTTCCATTTTTGGAAACTTTCGAATTTTGGAAATTTCTTATTTTGGAAATTTTTCAATTTTGGAAAAACGTAAGTTCTTTGTACCAGAAACTTACAATTATTCTGAAAACCTTTTATTTTTGGAAACTTTCCATTTATAGAAAGCTCGCAATTTTGGGCACTTTCTTTCAAGAAAGTCTAGACAAATTATGAGAATATTAATTGACATTTAAATTTATAATTGGAAATTAAATTATTTACAAAATTCTTTAGTTTGGATTGAGCCTCGGGGAGCCGTCCAATTTAAAGTTAGTTGTTATAATTAAATTTCCTAAATTGAATTTAAAATGTCAAATTTTTAATTTGGATTGAGCCTCGGGAGCCGTCCAAATTATATTATCAATAAATTCTTATTTTGGATTGAGCCTCGGGGAGCCGTCTAAATTAAGTTATTAATATTAATTTTCCATAAATAAATTATGTGATCAAATCTTGGAAATTTTTGAGGTGATTCTCAAACGATAATTTCCTTATTTGATTTATGAGATGATGCTCTTACATATTATTATCTCTAAAATTAATTAGGAAAATTGTTTCCTATATAGTATATTTTCTTAAATAAGATTTTCATGAAAATAATATGTGGTTGAATTAAGGGAATCTGTCTCTTAATTTAATAAGATTTGATTTAGAGAAATCAAAGTCTTAAACATATTATTTCCGAAATTGATTATGATAATTCAGGAAATTGTTTCCCAAAATAATTCCTTGAATAAAGTATGAAATTAGAATTAGGAAATCCGGTTCCTAATTCAATTAATGAGACTTGATAAATTAAGTCACATACATACTTTATTAAGGAAATCGTTAGAACATGACATAATTATATGTCATGAATGTGCATAAAAGAAAAGGATGAGACCCAAAACCCCTTACAAAATATTAAGGCCAACACCTTCCATTAATATGGTTAGAACCGGAGTTTTGTTTCTCGTTTGGGTTGATGGACACATCCATGCCCGGCTTGAACCTCAACATGTTCAAACCATGGAATTAGTTTATGATTAATATAGTTGGAGTCAGAGGTCAATCCTTAGTTTTGGTTGTTGGACACATCCAAGCCTGACTAAACGGTTGAATGAGCTCCAACCATATTAAAACTATTTTTGATTAATGGGTCAGCCTTAAGCTTGGAGCATCGATTTGTTGTGCCACAGGTCGATGTAAAGAGGTCAGTTTCTTTATTTTGCTATTGAATGAGTTACAACCCATGATTAAAACAATAGTTGATAGGATAGAATAGCAAAGTAAACGAATGATAAATATTAATATTTCTTGATTAATGGGTCAGCCTTAAGCTTGGAGCATCGATTTGTTGTGCCACAGCCAAGGTCGATGTAAAGAGAGGTGCAGTTGGGTGCTATGTATATTGTTGCATACTTGTTAATGAGTTAACAACCCAATGATTTATCAAACATTCAATTAGTTGATAGCATAATGTGATAGTTACATATGTATAATTTGTAATCGGTATAATTACCTACCTTCATAGCTAAGAATAACTTGATGGACTCTAGCCATGGTTGTTCTTATCTATGGTAGGATATCAACCTATTTGGAGATGTTCCTACGATCTCTCGAATTGATAAAAAGGGTTATTCAATTCGAAAAATAAATAGGATTTAATTTATGTATATTGATGTATTCTTTATCATTCTCATCACATAACCTCAATTTGTATTTCTATGATAATCACTTGATCATGTCTTCTCTGAATTTGCGTTCCATTTTGGACACCAATAAGGTGACTGGGCCAAACTTCATGGACTGGCTTCGAAACCTGAGGATAGTCCTCAAGGCAGAAAAACTTGCTTATGTCCTTGAAGAACAACTTCCTAACCATCATCCTAAAGATGCAACTCCAGACCAGTTAGTGGCCTATCAGAAACATGTGGCCGATTCTGAACTTGCGAGTTGCATCATGTTGGCCGCTATGGTACCTAAGCTACAAAAGCAGCATGAGCATATGGATGCTCATACCATCGTCCTCCATCTTCATGAGCTGTTTGACGAGCAGGCGAGATCCGAAAGGTTTGAGGTCTCCAGACTCCTCTTCACCTCTAAGATGCAGGAAGGGACTTCTGTTTCACAGTTTGTGTTGAAGATGTTGGGGTACATTGAGCGACTAGACACACTCGGATTTGCAATGGATCACGAACTAAGTATTGACTTAATTCTGCAATGTTTGCCCAAGAGTTACTCACAGTTTGTGATGAACTATCGGATGAACAAACTGGAGACTACCATTCCTGAGTTGCTTAACCTGCTGATGACTGTAGAGCCTTCTGTAAAGCAGGATCAGAAGACGGTACTGTTAGTTGGTTCCTCAAAGAAAGGCTCTAAGAGGAAGCCCAAAGAACAAAATAAGGGAAGGAAGAAAAAGGCCAAAAAGATTGAAAAGGCACCAAAAGACACTTGCCATCACTGCGGCAAGGAGGGCCACTGGCGAAGAAACTACAAGGTTTATCTTGAGTCCTTGAAGAAGAAGGCATCCGATGCCCCATCCTCTTCAGGTATCTTCGTTATTGAATGTCACTCTATTTTCTCGGACACCTGGGTACTTGATACTGGGTGTAGATCATATATATGTAATGACATACAGGGGCTAAGGAATAGAAGAAGACTCGTCAAGGGAGAAGCGAATTTGCGAGTTGGAAATGGAGCAAAGATTGCTGCTGTTGCCATCGGAACATATTTGCTAAAGCTCCCTACTGGACTTGTCTTAGAATTGGATAATTGTTATTTTGTTCTTTCGTTAATAAAGAACATTGTATCTATTTCATGCTTGAATTTAAAGGGTTATCATTTAACTTTTAGTAACAATTGCTGTTACATAACTTTAAATGGTGTTCTTTATGGGACCGGAACTTTATGCAATGGTATCTACACGTTAGATTTATCCGGTGACGTTTTCAATATCGAAGTTAGCAACAAACGTGCTCGAATAGATAATCAAATAGACTCCTATATGTGACATTGTCGTCTTGGCCATGTAAGTAAGAAATGCATGACCAAATTACACCGATGTGGAATTCTGGAATCATTTGAACCCGGTTCATTTAATACATGCGAATCATGCTTAAAAGGCAAGATGACCAAATTACCCTTTTCTAAAAATGGTAAACCAGTGGGAGAATTGTTTGGTCTAATACATACTGATGTATGTGAACCAATGTCAACTCTTGCACAAGGAGGCTATAGCTACTTCATTACCTTTATCGATAATCACTCACGATTCGGGTATGTGTTCTTAATGAAACACAAATCTGAAGCCTTTGAGAAATTCAAAGAGTTCAGAAGTGAAGTAGAGAAACAGCTTGGCAAAAGTATTAAGATACTTCGATCCGATCGGGGTGGTGAATACTTAAGTCAAGAGTTTCAAGATTATCTTAGGGACAATGGGATATTGTCTCAATGGACTCCGCCATATACACCACAGCATAATGGTGTATCTGAGAGGCGTAACCGAACCTTAATGGACACGGTTAGATCTATGATGAATCATGCAACTCTTCCAAAATCCTTTTGGGGCTATGCGCTTAAGACAGCTGTTTACTTACTAAACAGAGTCCCGACGAAGGTAGTCTCCACTACTCCATATGAGACGTGGAATAGTAAGAAACCTCATTTATCTCACCTAAAGATATGGGGTTGTCCTGCTTATGTAAAGCGGACTGTATCAGACAAATTGGATGCTAAGTCTGATAAATGTCTATTTATTGGATACCCTAAGGAAATGAAAGGTTACCAATTCTATCATTCCTTGGAACAAAAGTTGTTTGTTTCAAGGCATGCTGTATTTCTAAAAAAAGAATTTCTATTACAAGAAAACAGTGGGAGTAGCATTGAACTTGAAGAAGTTCAAGAAACTCCAATAGAGATTACAGAGACACCTAGTCTAGACTCACAACCAATAACTCATAATGATGAGCTATCAGTTGAACCTAAAACAACACCACTTCTTCGTAGGTCTGATAGGACACGCAATTTTCTAGAGAGATACGGATTTCTCATAAGTGAATCGGATGACGTGTTACTCATTAACGATGACGAACCTATCAGTTATGAAGATGTTTTGAAAAATTCAGAAAGGGATAAATGGCTTGAAGCCATGAAGTCGGAAATGGATTCCATGTACGAAAATCAAGTATGGGACTTGGTTAACCCACCTGAAGGGGTTAAGCTCATAGGGTGCAAGTGGGTTTTCAAAAAGAAAACTGACATGGAAGGTAATGTTGCTACCTTTAAGGCTAGATTAGTGGCAAAAGGATATCGTCAGAAACAAGGAATTGATTATGACGAAACCTATTCGCCAGTAGCTATGCTTAAATCCATTCGGATGCTCCTTGCCATAGCAGCTCATTATGATTATGAGATATGACAAATGGATGTGAAAACAGCTTTCCTTATTGGAAACCTGCTTGAGGATGTATACATGATACAACCTGAAGGTTTCACATCGGTTAATAAAATCAAAGTATGCAAGCTTCGATGATCCATATATGGACTAAAGCAAGCATCCAGGAGCTGGAACATCCGTTTTGATGAGACAATCAAAGAGTTTGATTTCTCACAAAATCCTGACGAACCTTGTGTGTACAAGAAGGTTAGTGGGAGTGCAGTCGTATTCCTAGTGTTATATGTCGATGACATATTACTTATAGGAAACGATATATCAGTCTTACAGTCAGTTAAAATTTGGTTGTCCAAAACTTTCTCTATGAAAGACCTGGGAGAAGCAACCTATATCCTTGGGATTAGAATCTATAGAGATAGATCAAAACGGTTGCTTGGTCTTTCGCAGTCTACATATATAGACCGAGTGCTAAAAAGGTTTAGTATGTCGGAATCCAAGAAAGGTTACCTTCCCATCAGGCATGGGATCAACCTTTCAAAGTCTATGTGTCCGCGCACAGAAGACGAGAGGATTTGAATGAATAAGATTCCTTATGCATCCACGATAAGATCTATCATGTATGCTATGTTATGTACTAGGCCTGATGTATCGTATGCTCTGAGCGTCACAAACAGATACCAGTCTGATCGAAGAATGGATCATTGGGCGGCTGTCAAGACAATCCTCAAGTACTTAAGAAACACTAAGGATCTGTTCCTAATATATGGAGAAGGTAATATAGTAATACGTGAGTATACAGATGTCAGTTTCCAGACAGATAAGGATGACTCCAAATTTCAGTCCGGATACATATTTATTTTGAATGGAGGCGCAATAAGTTGGAAGAGTTCCAAGCAAGACACCGTAGCGGATTCTACCACGGAAGCGAAATATATTGCAGCTTCGGAAGCAGCAAAGGAAGCAGTCTGGATCAAGAAGTTTGTCTCAGAACTTGGTGTGGTTCCAACCATTGATGGAGCAATATCGATTTACTGCGTCAACAATGGAGCTATTGCACAAGCAAACGAACCAAGGTCTCATTAGCGATCCAAACATGTGCTTCGCTGCTATCATTTGATCAGAGAGATTATAAGTAGGAATGATATACAAATTGAGAAAATCCCCACTGAAAGGAATTTAGCGGATCCTTTAACTAAGGCCTTTGTTAGTGATATGAGAGAAGTGTCCTAAGGCAATCGCCTTATGATTGTAATCATTTATTTTAATAAATGAATATTCACTATTTGAGTATACATGTTTGTGTATTTGATTGAGATCTTAAACTCATTTACTGAATATCCGCAATACAATTCACAGCATGAGAGAATTTGTGATGAATTCACAACTAGTGATTATCTCTACATGTGCAATTGTGATGTATTGAAATTGCCCCTAGTGGATGAATTTATAAATACAGACACTATCAATTCTGTTGAGACTAGCATGGGTTGTTCTCTAATCAGCTGATTCTCACTGGCTGGTGATATTGAGATGTCCGGAGATGAACATGAATGCTAGTTAAGGGAACTAGTTCATTGGAGTGACTAGCTGTAAAACTTCATATGGTAGTCTACATATAGACATGTCAGTGAAGTTCTTACTGCAGCTTAAGTGCGATGTTCCTTTGACTTTCGGTGTTCAAGTCAACTTGGTCATGGAGACTTATACTTTGACATCTTAAGCAAGCATCTCCAAGGAGGTGTGGACCCAGGATGATTGGGTATATGCCGAAGTACCCGAATATGTTTGAACAGCCTACAAAGGATTCACCACTCCTTGCGAGGAGATGTATACCCGAGGCCTATCGTCGGATTGTTACTCGAAGCCTCTGGCCAGAGCATGACATGTTCAGAGTATGAATCTCTTAAATATATGAGAGTAATTAGAATCCGTAGGACGAGAAAACGTTACTTGGGCTAGGTGTGACGTAGTCAGCCTAGTGGGGACTGACACACATAGACCATGTCCTGAACCAAGTGGGTATAAGATGGTGAAGGGAATGTGGCACGATTCATTATAGCTGCTGAAGGGTTTTAGAATTATTTCTGAGGTCAACCGTTAATCTTTCGATTAATTGGGGATCATGATGTACTACTAGGTGCCACTCATGATCGTTCTATAATTGATTAATTATAGACGGCCAACATAAATCGAAAGCCTATTTAGTCACACGCACTACGAGTAATCCGAGGGATTTAAAACGAGTTGAAAATTGGATTTTCCAATCAAGAGAGATTAAGTTTGGTTGAGCCAAACGATATGTCGAATCTGAATTTTTCAGAGACGCATCGGAAGCGTAAAATCGCTAAGTCTTTTGAAGACTTAATAGATGAATTAAATAAGTTTAATTCATTGGGGCTTGGCTTGGATGGGCCGGCCAAAGAGGGCCTCCATCCTCTTTGCTTGGCCTGCCACAACAAAGGGAGAGAACCAAGTTTTTGGTTCAATTTATAAAATAAACCAAGTGTGGTTTGTTTTATAAAATTATGGATGATATAAATTTTTATATAATAAACCAAGTTTTGGTTTATTTTTCATGGAAATTAAAATAAACCATGGATTGGTTTATTTTATAAAATCAATCATGGATTGATTTACCATGATAAGGAAATTTATTCCATAGGAGAGAAGAGACTTGATTGATTTTTATCATGAATTAAAATATGATTTTAACCATGATATAAAATCAAATATGTCATGATGGAATAAGTTATTCCATATTTGAGAGGCTTGATGGTTGAGAGGCCACTATATAAAGGACCCAAGGCAAGGCTTGGGTAATAATGGTAGAGATGAAGCCATAGACTCTCTCCCTCTCTTTCTCTCCTTCTCTTCTCCCCTTCTTGTCGTGCGCCAACCAGCCTCTTCTTTTGCTTCGCCGGAAATTTGATTCCGGCCATCCTTTTGTGGTTAGTCTCCCGACTTCTCTCTTGGTTTTTCTTATCGCGTTCTCGGAGAATCTAGTAGTTCTCGAGAACAAGAAACTCGTGGCTTTGCGAAGTCATCCCGAAGACACTCGGCGTGGACGCGAATAGAGGCGGAGCTTCCAAGGGGCGCTTACGGTTGGATCTCGTCCCTTCCTTCGAGTTACGCAAGGTTATATGTAAATTAGTTTACGTTTCTGCAAAATTTCAAATATATGATCATGTCTACACAAGATAAAATTGCATGTTTAGATGTGTGGTTAAATGATTTAGAGAAATTATTTATGCTAAACCTTCCGCTGCACGTAATTAATTTTGAAATTACGAACCCGCATCCATGTCTACATGCACCCGGTACCAACATCCATGTCCACGGATTAAAATTTTCAATCCGAATGTAGACCTATTTCTCAAACGACCGTCTCATCATTGTACTAATTGATTCGAGTTACTGCTTGACCAAACTTGTTGTTCAAGCCTTGTAACTCGCCTAACCAATTAGTCGCGGAATAGACGATGAGTGGATCGCCGATTTTTGTATTTATCATCGGGGTCCAAAACAATTAATTATCATAATTAATTAACAAATAATTAACAATAATGATAATTAATTAAACAACATGTAATTAAATAATCACATGAAATAATAAGATCAAATAGCCATGGGAAAAGTTATACCTTCCCGTTTACCACGCAATCTTGTATTGTATGACCCTCCCTTCTTGTACATCGTGTGGGCGACGATTTACCAAGAACCGAAGTCACCATGGCAGTCCTTCTCCTCTTCCACTTACGCTGAAACCCTAGCCAAGAGGGTTGATGCCGCCGACCACCAAGGAAGAAAACCTCTCCTCCAAGCTTGCGCCGGCCACCAAGGAGTGAAAGGAAGATGGAGAAGATGAAGAAGAAGAAGAAAAACACTCCTTCTTCCTTGAAATCCAAGATGCCGAACCCCTCTCTTCTCCTTCCTCACCGCCGGCCAAAAACGGAAGAAGACTTCCTTTTCTTCACCGCCGGTGCCTCAACCATCGTCTCCCCTTGTTTCAACGCACACCCAAAGAAGAAGATGAACAAGTGAAGAAGAGAAAGGGATGAGAAGATCTCTTCCTTTCCTTCTTCCTTGCTGCCACTTCCCTTCTTGCTTTGTGCGTCGAAAACCCTAGGAGAGAGATTGTGAGAGAGAGAGGAAGAGAGGAGAGACTTAGGGTTGTTGTGGTGTTGGATGCCTTGGTCTTTTGACACCATGGGGTATATATAGGGCTACAATAGGGACCATGAGGAGGAGTTGGGTCTTGGCCACCTAATGAATCAATGCCCGATCCATTAATGAAGATCCATTCCACTAAAGGATCCTCATTGAACTACCTCACCAACCCCCATATTTAAATATGGGCTCAACCTATTATGAGTACAAGTATCTCCACGTGTTTAAGATATCGTATGTCTGTTAATTAATTAAATTACTGACAATTTAATTAATTAACATCTAACTCCTTGAGTAGTACCACTAAACCTTATCATCATGTCGGACCAAGTCCACCTGCAAGATTTAACATGATGAACCTTATGAGTTCCTCAAGGGGACATCATCAACCCGACTCACTAGGACACGGTTTCCTTCTATAATCAACGACACACCATGTAAATAATATTATTTCCCAACATACCAGGTCTATCGATTTAACAGAATAAATCTCGCCCATTGGTAAATCAAAGAAATAAATACTAAGTACATGTGCCCGTTATTATATCGAGATTAAGAGCATGTACTCCATAATAATGGAAGTCTGATTCAATTATAAAGTCAGTATAAATTGAATCACCTCTATGCCGATCCTGCTCAATACACACAAAGTGCACTAGTGTAATTCTATTGTCAAGATAAACTAACACCAAATTACACTACAACCATCCTGATGGTTTGTCCAAATCCATCTCAGTTGTGAGCCTCTACTTATACTCTATAAGGAACTGATAACATGATCTTCTGTGCGACACCACGCACCATGTTAACTACAATGTAAAGTATTAGACAATATGCACATACTAATATAAACATGCAAACAGTGATCATGTGATTCTCTTTCAAAATCTAGATGTCTATATATAAAAGCAAGACTTTTAGTTTACATCCTAACAATCTCCCACTTATACTAATAGAGTCTGCTGTCCTCACAATGCCATACATCTAAATCCCATATCCTCCACATGCCTATCAAAAGCTCTCGCTGGAAGGACCTTAGTGAAAGGATCCGCCAGGTTGTCCTCTGATGCAATCTTGACGACAACAACTTCTCCTTGTTTTACGATCTCTCATATCAAGTGGTACTTACACTCTATGTGTTCACCGCCTTATGGGCTCGTGGTTCCTTCGAGTTTGCAACTGCACCACTGTTATCACAATAAATTGTGATAGCTCTGGACAAACCAGGAATCACATCCAAGTCCATCAAGAAGTTCCTGAGCCATACAACTTCCTTGGCTGCCTCAAAGGCTGCCACATGGGGGTATATATAGGGCTACGATAGGGACCATGAGGAGGAGTTGGATCTTGGCATGCTAATAAATCCAAACTCAGTCCATTAATGAGGATCCATTCCACTAAAGGACACTCATTGAATTACCTCACCAACCCCCATATTTATATATGAGCTCCACTTATTATGAGTCATCCATCTCCCGTGTTTAAGATCTCGAATGTCCGTTAATTAATTTAAATTACTGACAATTCAAATTAATTAACTTCTGGATCCTTGACTAGTACCACTCGACCTTATCATCATGCCGGATCAAATCCACCTGCAGGGTTTAGCATGATGAACTTTTCGAGCTCATCAAGGGGGCATCATCAACCCGACTCACCAGGACACGGATTCCGTCAATAATCAACAACACATCATATTATTAATATTATCTCCCAACTACCGAGCCTATCGATCTAACAGAATAGATCTCGCCAATTGGTAAATCAAAGAGATAATAATTAATAATATATGCTTGTTATTATATCGGGATTAAGGGATCGTACTCCATAATAAAATCTGAGGTCCTATCCAATTATCGAGTCAGTACAAATTGGATAACCTCGGGTTTCGGTCCTGCTCAATGTACTCATAGCACACTAGTGTAATTCTATGGTCAAGACCAACCACACCTAATTACACTACAACCATCCCGATGTGAGCCTCTTATTTATACTAAACAAGGAACTGATAACACGATCTTCCGTGCGACACAACACACCATGTTATCTACAATGCAAAGTAATTGGACTTTATACGTGTACTAATGTAAACAAGCACCTAGTGTAGTTGTGATTCTCTTTTCAAAATGAAGATGTTCATATAAAGAAATCATGTCTTTCAGTATACACATCCTACAATCTCCTACTTATACTTAAAGACTTTGCTGTCCTCAAAATGCCATACATCTGACTCCCTGATCCTCCTTATGTCTAAAGCTCTCGCTATCAAGGCCTCAGTGAAAAGATCTCCCAGGTTGCCCCCTGATGTAATCTAGGTAACAACAGCTTTTCCTCTCCTGGGTGGTACTTGCGCTCTATGTGTTTACTCGCCTTATGTACTCGTGATTCCTTCGAGTTTGCAATTGGACCATTATTATCACAACATTATGTGATAGCTCTGAGCAAACCAGGAATCACATCGAAGTCCATCTTGAGGTTCCTGAACCATGTAGCTTTCCTGGCTGTCAATGAGACTGCTATCTTATTCAGCTTCCATGGTGGAGTCCATCACGCAGCCGCTGAGCGACACTCCTCCAAACTATGGTTCTACCTCCTAAAGTAAACATAAAACCCCGAGGAATACTTACATTTGCTCCTATCCAACTGGAAGTCTGTATCCGTATAACCCATAGGGAATTGGTCTGCTCGGTAAATCAGCTTATAATCCTTAGTTCTTCTCTGGCACTAATATAAACTTTTACCGCAATCCAATTTCCTTGACCTGGGTTACTCTGATATCTGCTAACCATGCCCACGGCAAAGCAGATATCCAGTCTCGTTTGTAGCATACATGAGGTTTCCTATAGTTGATGCTAAGGAACCGCCATCACTTGCTCTATCTCCTTTGATAATCTAAACATATCTCCTTAGATTGAGTAGTTCCACAGCTGAAAAGTTCAAAACTATTCTTGGAGGTTTCCATGCTAAAACGAGTTAAGACACTTTCACTGTATGAAGCTTGGGATAAGTACAACATCCTTCTCTGGTGATCCCTTAGAACTTTGATCGCTAAGGATGTGACCTGCTTCTCCTAAGTCCTTCATATCAATTGTTTGGACGACCATACCCTTACGTCTGATGATACATTGTCATTGTTGCCAACTAACAAAATATTATCTATGTATACTACAAGAATACTATTACGTTTTCGTCACAATTCTTACATACACAAATCTCATCTGTCCTTTGAACAAATCCATATGACTGGATTATTTCTGTAACGCCCGCCCTTATATCTACTCTCGAGGCGGGGTTACGTACTAGTCATTCATTCATATAATAAAATTTTAACATACAATGAAAGCAAGAGTGCAAGGACTAAGTGCTAAGCATGCTTGTCAGTGCATGTAAATCAAATATCATGCTTGAATCATTAGAACATCATTGGAAATATTTTAATCAATAGTTATTCTATAATATGATAGGTTCACATATTATTTCAAGCTCACAACATAACCAACCAAAATCAAGTATAAGAGAATTCTAAGTGTAATCATTATCATGCAATATCAAATCTAATCACTAGCATTCATTGTTGAAGAAAACATCATCATAAACATAGTAATGTAGATATAAAGATCTTTCTTTCCCGAGCCACCACCCCACACATCTTCAGCCTCCTGCCTCTTCCTTTAGTTTAAGTGTTCCTTACCCTTATCTGCAGCATAAGACAACACATAAACTAGTAAGCACAAATGCTTAGTAAGGATCCTGTCCTACTCGCAAAATCCATACGCAAGCATACAACATGTACACATAATAAATCATAAGCATGAGTTCATCAAAGCATACTAAACATCCAAGTTTCTAAGCATGCAGTATAAAGTACCTTAAGCATACTCTTCACATATAATAAATGTTTTCAATGAATGTTTTCAAAATAATTCCATAAAGGTATTACTTAAAAATACATCCATATCATATTGGGTCAGGTTGTGTACCACATATCGCGCGTTACCTATTGCGCGTTCCCTAATGAATTGGGGTAGCGAGCCACCAACCAATTAGAGCAGGACCCTTCCGTCCTACCGGAGCCATGACCTTACGTTAACATGCACCCCGGATTTGTTTAATGACCCCCTTCCGAGTTGGGTACACAACTCTCAAAGTAAAATACTTATCATGCTTTTACATATATGCTAAGGAGTACTCCAAATCCACTCTTAAGGGACACACCACTCTTCAAGGGTGCTCATGATCCCATAGGGACACACCACACAACATAAGGGGTGCTCTTGATCCCATACTTAGTAGAGTATCCTTTCAAGCATTTTAACATACATATCACATGCAATTTCATAAGGGTGCCCCATGGGCTATAAGACATGCTCATACATACATCATATTTCAACCACTTAAACATACTTATATATGACAAAATTGGTCACATCAATCATATTCATATCATAACATGCTTCATGGTTTAATTTAACCCTTCCTAACCCTAAACCTAGGGTTTGGCCAAAAATCAAAGGTAGGGTAGCTTAGATTTTTGACATCAAACATCCCATACAAGCATCACATATATATACATCATGTGTCATACTAAGCATAGCATACATCATGGAGTAATCAACCTTCACAACCCTAATGCTCATGCCTTGGCTGAATATCACCTGCTAGGGACATTGAGATTTCCAATCAAGCATTCCATTTAAACATCACATGTATATACTTATCATCTTACTAAACATAATCATGTCTCGTAGGGTAATTTAACCTTCACAATCCCAAATGTTCATGCCTTGGCCGAATATCACATGCTAGGGAACCTTAAGATTTCCAATCAAGCATTTCATTTAGACATCACATGCATATGCATATCATCTTACTAAACATAATTATGTCTCGTAGGGTAGTTTAACCTTCACATACATATCATGCAACATATTAAGCCTAGAATACATCCTAGGATAATCATGTACCCTAAACCCTAATTTTTCTAGGGTTGGCCGAAAGTCAAGGGTAGGGGAACTAGGGTTCTTGAACTTAGGTTTCACACAAACATTTACACAAACACTTTGTCTACACTACTAAACATGGATACATCATAGGAAATCATACAACCCTAAACCCTCTTTGCTTCATGATTTGGCTGAAACCTTATAGGGGGTTCAACCCTAATTTTTGTCATCACAACATGTAGGGAAAACAACATATAAGTATACCCTAAATTCCAAGGGGTCTTCCTATGCAACAAGAAGTAACTAAGGCCTCCTCTTTGAGGTTGGCCGAAACCTATACAAGGGCAAAACCCTAAAATTTTGTTCATAACCTCATGAAGGAAACAACATATACATATACCCTAAGTTCCAAGGGTCTACTCATGTAACAAGAAGTAACCAAGGCCTCCTCTAAGGGGGTGGCCGAAACTCACTAAAGGGAAACAATCCCCATTTTTCGAAAACTACAAGGAGAAGAACTCATACAATAACCATTACACTGCAGGCGAGGGGATACTTACATCCTTTCGCTTGAATTTTCCCTTCTCTTACTCCTTAGGATACCCTTGGTTGAAGAAGAGGTGAGAATTTCCCTTGTTAGACTTCTCTAGCACTCTTGGCCCTAGTAGAGGGCAAGATCCTTGAATGATTCTCCTTCCTTCCAATTCCCTAGGGTTAGAATCCTAGGGTGCACTTTTCGAAAATGACAAAGGGGAATAAGGGCTCTAGGTTTTCGAAAATTGAAGTGGGGAAGAAGAAGAGAGAAATGCAACTTCTTTTCCCTCTCTTATTTATACTCTTCTATGAAAAGACATGTCTCTTCACTTCCCTAGATTTAACAAGCATGTTTCTTATTCTCACACCAAGAAATATGGCTTGGTGTAATGGTTAAGACATTGTTAGTGCAACTAGGAGGTTCAAGGTTCAATCCCTGCTTCCTCCTTTCTACATCTTCTTTTTATTACATTTTGCACTAATCCACATCCAAGCCCATTAAGCCAAGCCCATCATGAAATTTCATAATAATAATGTTTCATGAATTCATAATATTTAATATGGGAAATTTTGGGGTGTTACAATCCTCCATACCTTATAAAAAGTTCATCCCGAACTTTAAAATAATTCCGGATACTTTAATCGTATTGCCTCCTCTTGTTCCCATGTGGCTTCTTCGAATTGCTCGTTCCGCCACAGAATCTTTACTAAGGGTACTTCCTTGTTCCTTAGCTTTTTGACTTCCCGATCTAGGATTTGGATAGGTCGGCGTTCGGAACTTAGGTTCTCCTATACTGGTTGGGGCTCTATCCTTTGATTCACATCAGAGGTGCATTTCCTGAGCATTGATACATGGAAGACATTGTGGATAGCTGACATTTCTGGCGGTAACTCCAGTTCGTAGGCCACTTTGCCTACCCGTCTTAGGATCTGATACGGTCCCACATATCTCGAACTCAGTTTCCCTCTCTTCCCCAATCTCGTCACCCCTTTCATAGGGGCCACCTTAAGGAATACTGAATCCCCAACCTCAAACTCTAGTGGTCTGCGTCGCTTATCAGCGTAGCTTTTCTGCCGACTCTGAGCAGTCTCTATTCTCTGGCGGATATTCTTTATAGCCTGAGTGGTTTCGTCTATAATATCAGTCTGGAGTCCTATCTCCTTCTTTTCACCACTCTCAAGCCAGCATATAGGAGATCGACATTTCCTTCCGTATAGCGCTTCGTACGGTGCCATCCCGATAGTAGCCTGATAACTGTTGTTATAAGCAAACTCTGCCAGGCTCAGGTATCGACACCAGCTTCCCTTGAAGTCCAAGGCACAAGCTCGTAACATGTCCTCTAATATCTGGTTTACTCTTTCAGTCTGCCCGTCAGTCTGGGGGTGAAAGGCAGTACTGAATTTCAGCTTCGTGCCAAGAGCCTTCTGCACGTGTCCCCAAAAATCTGAAGTAAATCGACCATCCCGATCCGAGATGATGGTCTTGGGAACTCCGTGTAGTCGGACAATTTCCTTGACGTACAGTTGAGCCAGCTGCTCCACTGAATAGGTCATCCTGATAGCCAGAAAATGGGCAGACTTAGTGAGTCTGTCCACAATAACCCATATACCATCATATCCATTCGTCTTTCTAGGTAGTCCAGAGATGAAATCCATAGAGATGTCTTCCCATTTCCACTCGGGAATAGACAGAGGTTGCAGAACTCCTCCAGGCCTCTGGTGTTCCGCTTTGACCCTCTGGCAGGTCAAACACATATTGATATAGTGGGCTACATCTCGCTTCATACCGGACCACCAAAACTTGCTCTTCAGACCTTGATACATCTTGGTAGACCCAGGATGCATCGCATAAGGTGTTCCGTGAGCTTCCTCAAGGATTCTTGTCCGTAAGTCGGAGTTGTCGGGAATACATAATCGATCCCGAAAATGTAAAACTCCGCTGTCTGAAATCCGAAATCCATCGTCCTTGCCTTCGAGAACCTCTTGCTTGATTCTTTGAAGACTCGGATCATGATTCTGCTTTTCCAGAATATCGTCGAATAATGTCGGCGCAATCATCAGGGTGGACAACTGTCCTGATATGATTTCAATCCCGTAATTCATAATTTCTTCCCCTAAGGGTTGGGACAAAGCTGATAAAGACATTAAAGTAGCACATGATTTTCTACTGAGAGCATCGGCTACCTTGTTGGCTTTTCCCGGATGGTACAGGATCTCACAATCATAATCCTTGACCAATTCCAGCCATCTGCGTTGTCTCATATTCAGATCTTTCTGGGTGAAGAAATATCGCAGACTCTGGTGATCTGTATAAACTTTACACTGGGTTCCATATAGATAGTGCCTCCATATTTTCAGTGCAAAGACCATTGCTGCTAACTCTAAGTCATGGGTAGGGTAATTTCTTTCATGTTCCTTCAGTTGCCTAGAGGCATAGACAATTACCTTCCCATTTTGCATAAGCACAGCTCCGAGTCCAAGTTTGGATGCGTCGCTGTACATATCGAAACTCATATCGCTCTCTGGAAGAGTCAATATTGGAGCGCTAGTCAGCCTCCTTTTCAGTTCCGTAAAGCTCTTTTCACATTCCTCGGTCCATACATATTTCTTGTCCTTCTTTGTAAGAGCTGTCATAGGGGCTGCAATCCGAGAGAAGTTCTCTACGAATTTTCTGTAATAGCCTGCTAGACCGAGGAAACTTCTGATTTCACTGGCATTCTTGGGTTTGGTCCAGTTACTCACAGCTTCAATTTTAATTGGGTCCACCATTACTCCTTCCTTGGAGATAACATGTCCCAAGAATGATACTTGATCGAGCCAGAACTCGCATTTGGAAAATTTAGCATACAGTTGTTCCTTCCGAAGAATCTGTAGTACTATAATCAGGTGCTCAGCATGTTCTTCGGGAGTTCTCGAATATATAAGGATATCGTCGATAAAGACGATGACAAATCTGTCGAGGAATGCCGAGAATACCCGATTCATTAAATCCAAAAACATAGCTGGAGCATTGGTAACTCCAAATGGCATAACTACGAACTCATAATGTCCGTATCTGGTTCGGAAAGCCGTCTTCGATATATCTTCATTTTTCACCCTGACTTGGTGATAACCAGATCTCAGGTCAATCTTAGAGAAAACCGTGGCTCCCTTCAGTTGATCGAACAGGTCATCTATCCTGGGTAGAGGATACCTGTTCTTGATCGTCACGTTGTTCAGCGCCCGATAGTCGATACACATTCGCATCGACCCATCCTTCTTTTTCATGAACAGTACGGGAGCTCCCCTGGGGGAATGACTAGGGCGGATGAGTCCCTTGTCAAGCAGCTCTTGTAACTGTCCTTGTAATTCCGTCGGTGCCATACGGTACGGTGCCTTAGAAATGGGGTTAGTACCAGGAACCAACTCAATTGCAAATTCTATATCTCTTTCAGGTGCTAACCTTGGTAAGTCATCGGGAAATACCTCTGGGTAATTGCATACGACTTTGACGTCTTCTAGCTTTGGGCCCTCTGTAGGACTGGTATCAACCACATGAGCTAGAAATCCAGAGCATCCCTTTTCTAACATCTTCCTTGCTTTCAGAGCCGACAAGAATTTGCTTGTCCTCTTCTTCGGCTCTTCGATAAATTCGAATAGAATTTCCGCCTCAGGTCGGAAGATAACCCTTCGTTTACGGCACTCAATAGAGGCGCCATATTTGTTCAAGAAATCCATGCCCAATATCACATCATAATCTGACATATCAAGCACTATCAGATCGCAGTAGAGTTCCCTATCTGCGATCCTGATTGGTGCGTCACGTAGCATTTGGGTAGAGGGCATCACCTCACCCGAGGGCAGTGTTGTCAGAAATTTGCAGTCTAAATCTTGCAGTGACATATCCTTTCTTTTGGCATATTGCATAGAGATAAACGAATGTGTTGTCCCAGTGTCAAATAAAGCAGTAGCATACTGACTGTAAATAAATATCTGACCTGTGACAACGGTAGAGGCAGTCGCCACGTCTTCTTTCGTAAGAGAGAAAACCCTGGCGTTTGTCGTGGCAGGCGGGGCCTCTAATCTCCCATGGCATATATGAGTACCATCTATAGCTGCCTGCATCAGGTGTAGCTGGGGAGGAGCACCTTTGTACTGAACATACTGCGGCTGAGGTGCTTTGGCTGCAGTAGGACACTCTCTAGCCATGTGCCCTTCCTTTCCGCAAGTAAAGCATCTCCTGGCGCCTAAAAGGCATGTCCCTTGGTCCATCTTCCGACAAGTGGCACATTGGGGATATTTAGGCTTCTTGCCTAAATAACCACTGGCAGATTTATTCCATGGCTTCCTCTTTCCGTTGTGGTTCTTTTTCCAGTGGGGGTTGCTATTCGGAGGTTTCTAACCTCCCGACTGATTTTGACTCTTGCTGGCGGTCATTGCTTGGTTCTGCTGGTTAATATTCTTCAGATAATGCTCGGTAATAAGGGCGCTGCTGAACAGCTCCTCTGCAGTCTGGGGCCTATTAACGCCGCCAGCTACATTCAGAGCTATCTCGGGCCTGAGCATCTTGAGCATTAATCTGACTCTTTCTTTCTCTGTACTGACCAACTCCGGACATAATCGTGCCAGTTGGTTAAATTGCTTAACAGCATCGTTGACTGAGAGATTTCCCTGCCGGAATTCAGTGAACTCATCAAAGTGCCTGTTTGTGACTGGCATATTAAAGAATTCCTCCAGAAATTCGGACTCGAAGTCCTTCCACTTCATCTGGTCCACTGACCTTCTAGCTTTTACCCGTTCCCACCACATCCTGGCGTCGCCAGTGAGGCAGAACGAGACACATTTAATTTTCTCATGTTCGGGCCAGTCTAATAATTCCACTGTGCTCTCAACTGTCTTGAGCCAGGCCTGGGCGTCCCAGGGCTCACAGGTTTCAGAGAACTTTTCCGGCTTCAGTCTCTGCCACTGAATCAGATAGGCCTCCTGTCGGACTCCTCGGGCCGGGGTGTCCGGGGGTGCCTGTGCAGTCGGAGGCTCAATAGGTATCGCATTCTGACTTTCCTGCGGGGTTGCAGTGTTCCCCTGCTGGGTCATCAGAGTGTTTATTATCTGTTGTTGTTCAGTGACCTGACGCTGTAGGTCCGTGATCACTTGCATCATGTTAGGTGGGGGTGCGGTCTCATTACCCCGATTGCTACGTCCTCTAGCCATATCTATCATACAGGTGATAAATAAGCTACATAAGAATTAACGCTACTTTCTCTTGTTATGCAAGCATAAATCATCTCCATATAATCATTACTGTACATGAAATAAAATAAAGCGAGGTTAGGATCTCTTACTTGGAAGCGGCAGGATGAAGCTTGATGTGTGTGTAGTGGAGGGGAAAACTGCTCTGATACCAACCTGTAACGCCCGCCCTTATATCTACTCTCGAGGCGGGGTTACGTACTAGTCATTCATTCATATAATAAAATTTTAACATACAATGAAAGCAAGAGTGCAAGGACTGTAACGACCCGGAAAATTCTCTTAATATTTTCTTAAAATATTAAGCATGTTTAAATAATTTTCCAAGGGACCTAGAAATATTAAGGAGAACTTTGGCCTAGAAAATCCATGTTTTCTCATTTAAATTGAGAAAACTAAGTACTAATGGGCTTTATGTGGGCTTTTTAGTACCATGATTATAGGTGAATTTCGGTAATAATTAGTATAAATATAAATAGGATTTAATTAGGCATATTAGCATGATTATAGGTAAGTCTTAGCCTAATTTTTCTATTTTAATGGAGAAATTAGGTACTAATGAGCTTTAAATGGGCTCCAAAAATGGGTATTAGTTAGGTAAAATTAATATAAATTAGGTAAAATTAATATAAATATAAAAGAATTTTATTTAGGAATATTAGCATAATTATGGGTGATTTTTGGAGAATTTTCGAAATAAAAGGGAACTTTCGAAAATTAGAGGAAAAGGTTTAAATAAAATGAAAAATAAAATAAAAATAAAAGTGCATGGGCCAAGGATTGAACCTTGGACCTCTTGTACAACCATGTATGTTTTAACCAACTCACCTAGCAAGGAATACTTATGAGCAAATGAAGTGGAGGTTGGTTAAGAAGTAGAAGGAGATGAAGGGTCATGGAGAGACTCTTCATTTGCCTCTTTAAAGGAGCTATAAAGAGAAGGTTTGGGGGGTTACTTCTCTTCACCATCAAGTGCATTTGCTCCCCTCCTCCCTCCTCATTCTAGCCGAAATTCTAAGGAAGAGTTCCCCTTGGAAAAGTTTCCACCAAGGCTCCATCTCCCAAGATCTAAAGTTCTTACAAGGATCCAAGGACTAGGTGTGGTCAAGAGACATCAAGTCTTCTTCCTTCTCTCCATCCAAGGTCTAAAAATTTAGAAACCCCAAGGTAAGACTCCCTCACCTGTGGTATAATAGTTATCTATGATTTCCATGATTTTTATCATGATATATGTGTTAGTTTTTGGATGTGATGTTGAAAGGAAAGAAAAACCAAGGTCCTTAAGTTTATGGATTTCGGCCAGCATGATTTAAAGGTCTATAAATGTGTTAAAAATCATGATAATATTATTTGATGTTCCCTTATGATGTGTAGAGGTTAAGTATAATTTTTGGGAATTTTTGGAGTACCCTAGGACACTCTAGGGTTTCGGCCAACATGAAAGGGGCAAAACCAAGGTCCCTATGTTTATGGGTTTCGGCCACCATGATTTAAATGTCTATAAATATGTTAAAAATCATGATAATGTTATTTGATGTTCCCTTATGATGTGTAGAGGTTAAGTATAATTTTTGGGAATTTTTGGAGTACCCTAGGACACTCTAGGGTTTCGACCAACATGGAAGGGGCAAAACCAAGGTCCCTATGTTTATGGGTTTCGGCCACCATGATTTAAATGTCTATAAATATGTTAAAAATCATGATAATGTTATTTTATGTTCCCTTATGATGTGTAGAGGTTAAATATAATTTTTGGGAATTTTTGGAGTACCCTAGGACACTCTAGGGTTTCGGCCAACATGAAAGGGGCAAAACCAAGGTCCCTATGTTTATGGGTTTCGGCCACCATGATTTAAATGTCTATAAATATGTTAAAAATCATGATAATGTTATTTGATGTTCCCTTATGATGTTTAGAAGTTATGTATAATTTTTGGGAATTTTTGGATTACCCTAGAGACCCCATATGTTTCGGCCAACCTCAAGGACCCAAGGGTTAGGGTTGAGCCTTTAACTGCAAGTACATGTTTATGTGTTGCCATGATAAGTATGATAAGTTTATGTTCAGAATATGAATGATGTCATGATAAGAATGATAGGGTTATGATCACGATAAAGATGATGCTATGATATGTTAGGTTCATGATATGAATGATGCCATGTTAAGTATGTTACGTTTATGTTTAAGAATGAAAATGATGCCATGTTAAGAATGAGGATGATGCCATGTTTATGAATGATATGCCATGTTTACGAATGATATGCCATGTTTATGAATGATATGCCATGTTTACGAATGATATGCCATGTTTATGAATGATATGCCATGTTTACGAATGATATGCCATGATTATGGATGATATGCCATGTTTATGCATGATATGCCATGTTTATGAATGATGTGCCATGCTCTATGAATGATGTGCCATGTTTACGAATGATATGCCATGTTTATGAATGATATGCCATGTTTACGAATGATATGCCATTTTTATGAATGATATGCCATGTTTATGAATGATGTGCCATGCTCTATGAATGATGTGTGCATATGCCATGTCTAAGAATGAAAATGATGAATGACAAGTATGATGAATGAAAAATGATGCTTATGTCTTTAAGGCATAAATATGCTAAACGGCACGGTCGATGGTCGACGGTACGACGGTCGAGAGGACCGGTAAATGGGCCGGTAGACGGGCCGAGCCGTAACAAGTTATGCTATGTTAAGTATGCTATGAATGAATGATGATGAATGACAAGTATGATGAATGAAAGATGATGCTTATGTCTTTAAGGCATAAATATGCTAAACGACACGGTCGACGGTTGACGGTACGACGGTCGAGAGGACTGGTAAATGGGCCGTTAGACGGGCCGAGCCGTAACTAGTTATGCTATGATAAGTATGCCATGAATGTCTTATGAATGATGAAACATGAAAAGTATTTTACTTTATGTATGGGCTTGTACCGGACCGAAGTATGGGTCCAAGGGATGGACACCTTAAGAACGCCCCGGTTTTGGACTACCGAAGCTGTCCACAGTTCTGGCCCTACCGGAGCTGGGCAACAGGGATGGGCACCTTAAGAACGCCTCGGTTCGGGGACTACCGACTATGCTGTCCTTACCCTAGTAGGTTGGGGCTCGCGACCTCGGACTTGCTAGGGATGCGCGCTATGATGTATGTATGTGGTACAAGCCGGGGACCCCAAATGATGTTATGATGATTATGTTTAAGCAAAGTAAAAGTATGTTTTAAAAGTTAAGCATCCCTTATGTATATGCATTCCACTCATGCATCTATTCATGCTATGCATTATGCTATGTTGATAAGATGATATGCTTACGTTTCATGTTAAGAAGTATGCATGAGAATGAATGATCTATGCCATGATTATGTTAGGAAGATGTTCATATGCTATGATAGGTATTATGCCATGCTACCATGTTATGATTTATGCCATGAAAGATGTCATGCTACTATGTTTATGATTTATGCCATGAAAGATGCCATGCTACTATGTTTATGATTTATGCCATGAATTTTGCCATGCTACTATGTTTATGATTTATGCCATAAATTATGCCATGCTTAGAATGTCTACTATGTTTATGAGTTACGCCATGAATTATGCCATGCTTAGAATGTCTACTATGTTTATGTTCATGCCATGCTATGTATACGATAAGTGATGTAAGATGTTATGTTCCAAGTAGAGCACCAAGTATGTTAATGTTTTATGTGCTCATTATGAGATGATGAATGATGAATTGTTTTGTGAGTAGGAAAGAGTCTTACTAAGCCTGTGTGCTTATAGTCTTATTTCCTTATACCGCAGATCATTCAAGGGGACAATGATGGAAGCAGCAAGAGGGCAAGAACGCATGTGTGTAGTAGTGACTTGGCCCAGGAAACTTTATGTTTACTATTTATGCTAGGACTTCACCTTGGTTACTTATATGTCTGAATAATGACCTGTGGAACCTTATGATATGATGTTACGTATGACATGATATGATATGATGCTTAAGTTCAAAGTTAATATGCTAAGGTTCCTATGTCATTAAGTTAAGAATGATAACAGGGCATGTATAAGTTAAAGTTATTCCGCTGCCTTATGATGTCTACATGCCCTAAGCATGTTAACGTAACGCCGCTTACGAAAGAAAAAAAAAAGCGGGCGTTACAGGTTGGTATCAGAGCAGTAACCATCTCACTACATACACATCAAGCCCTCTTCCTGCCGCTTCCAAGTAAGTACCTCTTTACATATCTTATAGTAGGAAGATGTTTTATGATTTTAAGGTATGCCAGTATGAATGATATTTATGATGAAAAGTACGTTACGATATGTAACGATGAATGATGCTTTATCTTATTTTAGGAATTAAATATTTAGAATAATATAGGCGTAGAAAAGAAACTATAATTTATGATATTATGTATAATCTATAATATAGTCACATGTAGAAAATTATCTGATAACCTACCCATAGGAGATTATAACATTCTCACCTATGTTAGCGTATAGTATTAGTTCCATGATATTAGTACTGATATAATTAATGGTATAGGTTATATGGTACAACTTAGGTAGGGACGCATAGGGTAGGGTTCTAATTATGTTAATACTTATTATAGGTTATGGGTCACTGATATCTTATATATAATATATAAGACTACCTTAAGTTATTTTATGGTAATAAGTAGGACCTCACCTATTCTATAATAATCATACAACTAATATAATTCGTAACTCGGGCTGAGAACTAATATTCGGAAGCATACTATTATTAGGTTTACCCATAATTAAAATAAGTATATAACTATGATATATGCATATAATTATGTCATGGAGTTAATAATGACATTAGTCAATTATATGTCAAAGAGATAATTAGAACTTCGATATATACAGCGATGCTTCCAAGCTAGGACTTGGAGCTATACTTAGGCAGAGTGGTAAGGTCATTGCTTATGCCTCCAGGCAACTCAAGGAACATGAGCAGAACTATCCCACTCACGATCTGGAATTGGCCGCGGTGGTTTTCGCTCTTAAGATATGGAGGCATTATCTGTACGGAGCGCAGTGTCGAATTTATACAGACCACCAGAGTCTGCGATATTTCTTCACTCAGAAAGACTTGAATATGAGACAACGTCGATGGCTTGAGTTGGTGAAGGACTATGACTGTGAAATCCTCTACCATCCGGGAAGGGCAAACAAAGTGGCCGATGCACTCAGCCGGAAGTCGAGTGCCACCTTGATGTCTATACGTATATTACCCCAACCACTTGAAAGAGAAATGATGAATTTTGGAATTGAGGTTATCACCGGACGACTTTCCACCATAACAATATCACCCACGCTGTTTGGGGATATATTGGAAAGACAGAATAATGATCTAAGTCTTCAGAAAATAAAACAGGAGATCCTAGAAGGAAAAGGCGATGGTTTTCATATCGCAAAAGGGGGGGGGGAACTATACCTTAGGGATCGTCTATGTATTCCTAATGATCCGGAGCTTCGAAGGGAAATACTAGCGGAAGCTCACGGAACCCCTTATTCGATGCATCCAGGATCCACCAAGATGTATCAAGATTTGAAAGAGAAGTTCTGGTGGTCCGGTATGAAGAGAGATGTGGCCCAGCATGTCAGTACTTGCATGACTTGCCAGCAAGTGAAAGCAGAACACCAGCGACCCGGAGGAGATGTAGGTCTCCGATCTGTTGGTATGAGGGTGGTGAAAAGAAGGAAAGGGGGGCTCACAACGGATGTCATAGACAGCACCACCCGAGTTATACAGAATATCCGACAACGGATAGAAACTGCTCAGAGCCGGCAGAAGAGTTATGCCGATGTTCGGCGCAAACCACTGGAGTTTAATGTCGGAGATTGGGTGTTTCTCAAAGTGGCTCCTATGAAAGGGGTGACAAGATTCGGGAGGAAAGGAAAGCTAAGTCCGCGTTATGTGGGGCCGTACCTGATTCTGAAAAGAGTTGGTAAGGTGGCATACGAGCTGGAGCTACCTTCAGAGATGTCAGCTATCCATAACGTATTCCATGTGTCCCTGCTTAAAAAGTGTATCCCAAATATGGACCAAGTGATCGAGCCACAGACGGTGCAAGTGCAAGAGGACATAAGCTATGAGAGCAGACCCATCCAGATTTTGGATAGGGAAGTCAAGAAGCTGAGGAGTAAGGAAGTGCCCTTAGTCAAGGTCCTATGGCAAAGTCAACGATTCGAAGAAACTACCTGGGAACGCGAGGACGAGATGAGGCGCAAGTACCCGGAGTTATTCTAAGTTCGAGGACGAACTTTCACGAGGTATGGGGGATTGTAACGACCCGGAAAATTCACTTAATATTTTCTTAAAATATTAAGCATGTTTAAATAATTTTCCAAGGGACCTAGAAATATTAAGGAGAACTTTGGCCTAGAAAATCCATGTTTTCTCATTTAAATTGAGAAAACTAAGTACTAATGGGCTTTATGTGGGCTTTTTAGTACCATGATTATAGGTGGATTTCGGTAATAATTAGTATAAATATAAATAGGATTTAATTAGGCATATTAGCATGATTATAGGTAAGTCTTAGCCTAATTTTTCTATTTTAATGGAGAAATTAGGTACTAATGAGCTTTAAATGGGCTCCAAAAATGGGTATTAGTTAGGTAAAATTAATATAAATTAGGTAAAATTAATATAAATATAAAAGAATTTTATTTAGGAATATTAGCATAATTATGGGTGATTTTTGGAGAATTTTAGAAATAAAAGGGAACTTTCGAAAATTAGAGGAAAAGGTTTAAATAAAATGAAAAATAAAATAAAAATAAAGGTGCATGGGCCAAGGATTGAACCTTGGACCTCTTGTACAACTATGAATGCTTTAACCAACTCACCTAGCAAGGAATACTTATGAGTAAATGAAGTGGAGGTTGGTTAAGAAGTAGAAGGAGATGAAGGGTCATGGAGAGACTCTTCATTTGCCTCTTTAAAGGAGCTATAAAGAGGGGGTTTGGGGGGTTCCTTCTCTTCACCATCAAGTGCATTTGCTCCCCTCCTCCCTCCTCATTCTAGCCGAAATTCTAAGGAAGAGTTCCCCTTGGAAAAGTTTCCACCAAGGCTCCATCTCCCAAGATCTAAAGTTCTTACAAGGATCCAAGGACTAGGTGTGGTCAAGAGACATCAAGTCTTCTTCCTTCTCTCCATCCAAGGTCTAAAAATTTAGAAACCCCAAGGTAAGACTCCCTCACCTGTGGTATAATAGTTATCTATGATTTCCATGATTTTTAGCATGATATATGGGTTAGTTTTTGGATGTGATGTTGAAAGGAAAGAAAAACCAAGGTCCTTAAGTTTATGGATTTCGGCCAGCATGATTTAAAGGTCTATAAATGTGTTAAAAATCATGATAATATTATTTGATGTTCCCTTATGATGTGTAGAGGTTAAGTATAATTTTTGGGAATTTTTGGAGTACCCTAGGACACTCTAGAGTTTCGGCCAACATGAAAGGGGCAAAACCAAGGTCCCTATGTTTATGGGTTTCGGCCACCATGATTTAAATGTCTATAAATATGTTAAAAATCATGATAATGTTATTTGATGTTCCCTTATGATGTGTAGAGGTTAAGTATAATTTTTGGGAATTTTTGGAGTACCCTAGGACACTCTAGGGTTTCGGTCAACATGAAAGGGGCAAAACCAAGGTCCCTATGTTTATGGGTTTCGGCCACCATGATTTAAATGTCTATAAATATGTTAAAAATCATGATAATGTTATTTGATGTCCCCTTATGATGTGTAGAGGTTAAGTATAATTTTTGGGAATTTTTGGAGTACCCTAGGACACTCTAGGGTTTCGGCCAACATGAAAGGGGCAAAACCAAGGTCCCTATGTTTATTGGTTTCGGCCACCATGATTTAAATGTCTATAAATATGTTAAAAATTATGATAATGTTATTTGATGTTCCATTATGATGTTTAGAAGTTATGTATAATTTTTGGGAATTTTTGGATTACCCTAGAGACCCCATATGTTTCGGCCAACCTCAAGGACCCAAGGGTTAGGGTTGAGCCTTTAACTGCAAGTACATGTTTATGTGTTGCCATGATAAGTATGATAAGTTTATGTTCAGGATATGAATGATGTCATGATAAGAATGATAGGGTTATGATCACGATAAAGATGATGCTATGATATGTTAGGTTCATGATATGAATGATGCCATGTTAAGTATGTTACGTTTATGTTTAAGAATGAAAATGATGCCATGTTAAGAATGAGGATGATGTCATGTTTATGAATGATATGCCATGTTTACGAATGATATGCCATGTTTATGAATGATATGCCATGTTTACGAATGATATGCCATGTTTATGGATGATATGCCATGTTTATGAATGATGTGCCATGCTCTATGAATGATGTGCCATGCTCTATGAATGATGTGTGCATATGCCATGTCTAAGAATGAAAATGATGAATGACAAGTATGATGAATGAAAAATGATGCTTATGTCTTTAAGGCATAAATATGCTAAACGGCACGGTCGATGGTCGACGGGACGACGGTCGAGAGGACCGGTAAATGGGCCGGTAGACGGGCCGAGCCGTAACAAGTTATGCTATGTTAAGTATGCTATGAATGAATGATGATGAATGACAAGTATGATGAAAGAAAGATGATGCTTATGTCTTTAAGGCATAAATATGCTAAACGACACGGTCGATGGTTGACGGTACGACGGTCGAGAGGACCGGTAAATGGGCCGGTAGACGGGCCGAGCCGTAACAACTTATGCTATGATAAGTATGCCATGAATGTCTTATGAATGATGAAACATGAAAAGTATTTTACTTTATGTATGGGCTTGTACCGGACCGAAGTATGGGTCCAAGGGATGGACACCTTAAGAACGCCCCGGTTTTGGACTACCGAAGCTGTCCACGGTTCTGGCCCTACCGGAGCTGGGCAACAGGGATGGGCACCTTAAGAACGTCTCGGTTAGGGGACTACCGACTATGCTGTCCTTACCCTAGTAGGTTGGGGCTCGCGACCTCGGACTTGCTAGGGATGCGCGCTATGATGTATGTATGTGGTACAAGCCGGGGACCCCAAATGATGTTATGATGATTATGTTTAAGCAAAGTAAAAGTATGTTTTAAAAGTTAAGCATCCCTTATGTATATGCATTCCACTCATGCATCCATTCATGCTATGCATTATGCTATGTTGATAAGATGATATGCTTACGTTTCATGTTAAGAAGTATGCATGAGAATGAATGATCTATGCCATGATTATGTTAGGAAGATGTTCATATGCTATGATAGGTATTATGCCATGCTACCATGTTATGATTTATGCCATGAAAGATGTCATGCTACTATGTTTATGATTTATGCCATGAAAGATGTCATGCTACTATGTTTATGATTTATGCCATGAAAGATGCCATGCTACTATGTTTATGATTTATGCCATGAATTTTGCCATGCTACTATGTTTATGATTTATGCCATGAATTATGTCATGCTTAGAATGTCTACTATGTTTATGAGTTACGCCATGAATTATGTCATGCTTAGAATGTCTACTATGTTTATGTTCATGCCATGCTATGTATACAATAAGTGATGTAAGATGTTATGTTCCAAGTAGAGCACCAAGTATGTTAATGTTTTATGTGCTCATTATGAGATGATGAATGATGAATGGTTTTGTGAGTAGGAAAGAGTCTTACTAAGCCTGTGTGCTTATAGTCTTATTTCCTTATACCGCAGATCATTCAAGGGGACAATGATGGAAGCAGCAGGAGGGCAAGAACGCATGTGTGTAGTAGTGACTTGGCCCAGGAAACTTTATGTTTACTGTTTATGCTAGGACTTCACCTTGGTTACTTATATGTCTGAATAATGACCTGTGGAACCTTATGATATGATGTTACGTATGACATGATATGATATGATGCTTAAGTTCAAAGTTAATATGCTAAGGTTCCTATGTCATTAAGTTAAGAATGATAACAGGGCATGTATAAGTTAAAGTTATTCCGCTGTCTTATGATTTCTACATGCCCTAAGCATGTTAACGTAACGCCGCTTACGAAAGAAAAAAAAAGCGGACGTTACAAGGAATAAGTGCTAAGCATGCTTGTCAGTGCATGTAAATCAAATATCATGCTTGAATCATTAGAACATCATTGGAAATATTTTAATCAATAGTTATTCTATAATATGATAGGTTCACATATTATTTCAAGCTCACAACATAACCAACCAAAATCAAGTATATGAGAATTCTAAATGTAATCATTATCATGCAATATCAAATCTAATCACTAGCATTCATTGTTGAAGAAAACATCATCATAAACATAGTAATGTAGATATAAAGATCTTTCTTTCCCGAGCCACCACCCCACACATCTTCAGCCTCCTGCCTCTTCCTTTAGTTTAAGTGTTCCTTACCCTTATCTGCAGCATAAGACAACACATAAACTAGTAAGCACAAATGCTTAGTAAGGATCCTGTCCTACTCGCAAAATCCATACGCAAGCATACAACATGTACACATAATAAATCATAAGCATGAGTTCATCAAAGCATACTAAACATCCAAGTTTCTAAGCATGCAGTATAAAGTACCTTAAGCATACTCTTCACATATAATAAATATTTTCAATGAATGTTTTCAAAACAATTCCATAAAGGTATTACTTAAAAATACATCCATATCATATTGGGTCAGGTTGTGTACCACATATCGCGCGTTACCTATTGCGTGTTTCCTAATGAATTGGGGTAGCGAGCCACCAACCAATTAGAGCAGGACCCTTCCGTCCTACCGGAGCCATGACCTTACGTTAACATGCACCCCGGATTTGTTTAATGACCCCCTTCCGAGTCGGGTACACAACTCTCAAAGTAAAATACTTATCATGCTTTTACATATATGCTAAGGAGTACTCCAAATCCACTCTTAAGGGACACACTACTCTTCAAGGGTGCTCATGATCCCATAGGGACACATCACACAACATAAGGGGTGCTCTTGATCCCATACTTAGTAGAGTATCCTTTCAAGCATTTTAACATACATATCACATGCAATTTCATAAGGGTGCCCCATGGGATATAAGGCATGCTCATACATACATCATATTTCAACCACTTAAACATACTTATATATGACAAAATTGGTCACATCAATCATATTCATATCATAACATGCTTCATGGTTTAATTTAACCCTTCCTAACCCTAAACCTAGGGTTTGGCCGAAAATCAAAGGTAGGGTAGCTTAGATTTTTGACATCAAACATCCCATACAAGCATCACATATATATACATCATGTGTCATACTAAGCATAGCATACATCATGGAGTAATCAACCTTCACAACCCTAATGCTCATGCCTTGGCCGAATATCACCTGCTAGGGACATTGAGATTTCCAATCAAGCATTCCATTTAAACATCACATGCATATACTTATCATCTTACTAAACATAATCATGTCTCGTAGGGTAATTTAACCTTCACAATCCCTAATGTTCATGCCTTGGCCGAATATCACATGCTAGGGAACCTTAAGATTTCCAATCAAGCATTTCATTTAGACATCACATGCATATGCATATCATCTTACTAAACATAATCATGTCTCGTAGGGTAGTTTAACCTTCACATACATATCATGCAACATATTAAGCCTAGAATACATCCTAGGATAATCATGTACCCTAAACCCTAATTTTTCTAGGGTTGGCCGAAAGTCAAGGGTAGGGGAACTAGGGTTCTTGAACTTAGGTTTCACACAAACATTTACACAAACACTTTGTCTACACTACTAAACATGGATACATCATAGGAAATCATACAACCCTAAACCCTCTTTGCTTCATGATTTGGCCGAAACCTTTTAGGGGGTTCAACCCTAATTTTTGTCATCACAACATGTAGGGAAAACAACATATAAGTATACCCTAAATTCCAAGGGGTCTTCCTATGCAACAAGAAGTAACTAAGGCCTCCTCTTTGAGGTTGGCCGAAACCTATACAAGGGCAAAACCCTAAAATTTTGTTCATAACCTCATGAAGGAAACAACATATACATATACCCTAAGTTCCAAGGGTCTACTCATGTAACAAGAAGTAACCAAGGCCTCCTCTAAGGGGGTGGCCGAAACTCACTAAAGGGAAACAATCCCCATTTTTTCGAAAACTACAAGGAGAAGAACTCATACAATAACCATTACACTGCAGACGAGGGGATACTTACATCCTTTCGCTTGAATTTTCCCTTCTCTTACTCCTTAGGATACCCTTGGTTGAAGGAGAGGTGAGAATTTCCCTTGTTAGACTTCTCTAGCACTCTTGGCCCTAGTAGAGGGCAAGATCCTTGAATGATTCTCCTTCCTTCCAATTCCCTAGGGTTAGAACCCTAGGGTGCACTTTTCGAAAATGACAAAGGGGATGAAGGGCTCTAGGTTTTCGAAAATTGAAGTGGGGAAGAAGAAGAGAGAAATGCAACTTCTTTTCCCTCTCTTATTTATACTCTTCTTATGAAAAGACATGTCTCTTCACTTCCCTAGATTTAACAAGCATGTTTCTTATTCTCACACCAAGAAATATGGCTTGATGTAATGGTTAAGACATTGTTAGTGCAACTAGGAGGTTCAAGGTTCAATCCCTGCTTCCTCCTTTCTACATCTTCTTTTTATTACATTTTGCACTAATCCACATCCAAGCCCATTAAGCCAAGCTCATCATGAAATTTCATAATAATAATGTTTCATGAATTCATAATATTTAATATGGGAAATTTTGGGGTGTTACAATCCTCCATACCTTATAAAAAGTCCATCCCGAACTTTAAAATAATTCCGGATACTTTAATCGTATTGCCTCCTCTTGTTCCCATGTGGCTTCTTCGAATTGCTCGTTCCGCCACAGAACCTTTACTAAGGGTACTTCCTTGTTCCTTATCTTTTTGATTTCCCGATCTAGGATTTGGATAGGTCGGCGTTCGGAACATAGGTTCTCCTGTACTGGTTGGGGCTCTATCCTTTGATTCACATCAGAGGTGCATTTCCTGAGCATTGATACATGGAAGACATTGTGGATAGCCGACATTTCTGGCGGTAACTCCAGTTCGTAGGCCACTTTGCCTACCCGTCTCAGGATCTGATACGGTCCCACATATCTCGGACTCAGTTTCCCTCTCTTCCCGAATCTCGTCACCCCTTTCATAGGGGCCACCTTAAGGAATACTGAATCCCCAACCTCAAACTCTAGTGGTCTGCGTCGCTTATCAGCGTAGCTTTTCTGCCGACTCTGAGCAGTCTCTATTCTCTGGCGGATATTCTTTATAGCCTGAGTGGTTTCGTCTATAATATCAGTCTGGAGTCCTATCTCCTTCTTTTCACCACTCTCAAGCCAGCATATAGGAGATCGACATTTCCTTCCGTATAGCACTTCGTACGGTGCCATCCCGATAGTAGCCTGATAACTGTTGTTATAAGCAAACTCTGCCAGGCTCAGGTATCGACACCAGCTTCCCTTGAAGTCCAAGGCACAAGCTCGTAACATGTCCTCTAATATCTGGTTTACTCTTTCAGTCTGCCTATCAGTCTGGGGGTGAAAGGCAGTACTGAATTTCAGCTTCGTGCCAAGAGCCTTCTACACGTGTCCCCAAAAATCTGAAGTAAATCGACCATCCCGATCCGAGATGATGGTCTTGGGAACTCCGTGTAGTCGGACAATTTCCTTGACGTACAGTTGAGCCAGCTGCTCCACTGAATAGGTCATCCTGATAGCCAGAAAATGGGCAGACTTGGTGAGTCTGTCCACAATAACCCATATACCATCATATCCATTCGTCGTTCTAGGCAATCCAGAGATGAAATCCATAGAGATGTCTTCCCATTTCCACTCGGGAATAGACAGAGGTTGCAGAACTCCTCCAGGCCTCTAGTGTTCCGCTTTGACCCTCTGGCAGGTAAAACTCCGCTGTCTGAAATCCGAAATCCATCGTCCTTGCCTTCGAGAACCTCTTGCTTGATTCTCTGAAGACTCGGATCATGATTCTGCTTTTCTAGAATATCGTCGAATAATGTCGGCGCAATCATCACGGTGGACAACTGTCCTGATATGATTTCAATCCCGTAATTCATAATTTCTTCCCCTAAGGGTTGGGACAAAGCTGATAAAGACATTAAAGTAGCACATGATTTTCTACTGAGAGCATCGGCTACCTTGTTGGCTTTTCCCGGATGGTACAGGATCTCACAATCATAATCCTTGACCAATTCCAGCCATCTGCGCTGTCTCATATTCAGATCTTTCTGGGTGAAGAAATATCGCAGACTCTGGTGATCTGTATAAACTTTACACTGGGTTCCATATAGACAGTGCCTCCATATTTTCAGTGCAAAGACCATCGCTGCTAACTCTAAGTCATGGGTAGGGTAATTTCTTTCATGTTCCTTCAGTTGCCTAGAGGCATAGGCAATTACCTTCCCATTTTGCATAAGCACAGCTCCGAGTCCAAGTTTGGATGCGTCGCTGTACATATCGAAACTCATATCGCTCTCTGGAAGAGTCAATATTGGAGCGCTAGTCAGCCTCCTTTTCAGTTCCGTAAAGCTCTTTTCACATTCCTCGGTCCATACATATTTCTTGTCCTTCTTTGTAAGAGCTGTCATAGGGGCTGCAATCCGAGAGAAGTTCTCTACGAATTTTCTGTAATAGCCTGCTAGCCCGAGGAAACTTCTGATTTCACTGGCATTCTTGGGTCTGGTCCAGTTACTCACAGCTTCAATTTTAATTGGGTCCACCATTACTCCTTCCTTGGAGATAACATGTCCCAAGAATGATACTTGATCGAGCCAGAACTCGCATTTGGAAAATTTAGCATACAGTTGTTCCTTCCGAAGAATCTGTAGTACTATAATCAGGTGCTCAGCATGTTCTTCGGGAGTTCTCGAATATATAAGGATATCGTCGATAAAGACGATGACAAATCTGTCGAGGAATGCCGAGAATACCCGATTCATTAAATCCAAAAACATAGCTGGAGCATTGGTAACTCCAAATGGCATAACTACGAACTCATAATGTTCGTATCTGGTTCGGAAAGCCGTCTTCGGTATATCTTCCTTTTTCACCCTGACTTGGTGATAACCAGATCTCAGGTCAATCTTAGAGAAAACCGTGGCTCCCTTCAGTTGATCGAACAGGTCATCTATCCTGGGTAGAGGATACCTGTTCTTGATTGTCACGTTGTTCAGCGCCCGATAGTCGATACACATTCGCATCGACCCATCCTTCTTTTTCACGAACAGTACGCGAGCTCCCCAGGGGGAATGACTAGGGCGGATGAGTCCCTTGTCAAGCAGCTCTTGTAACTGTCCTTGTAATTCCGTCGGTGCCATACGGTACGGTGCCTTAGAAATGGGGTTAGTACCAGGAACCAACTCAATTGCAAATTCTATATCTCTTTCAGGTGCTAACCTTGGTAAGTCATCGGGAAATACCTCTGGGTAATTGCATACGACTTTGACGTCTTCTAGCTTTGGGCCCTCTGTAGGACTGGTATCAACCACATGAGCTAGAAATCCAGAGCATCCCTTTTCTAACATCTTCCTTGCTTTCAGAGCCGACAAGAATTTGCTTGTCCTCTTCTTCGGCTCTTCGATAAATTCGAATAGAATTTCCACCTCAGGTCGGAAGATAACCCTTCGTTTACGGCACTCAATAGAGGCGCCATATTTGTTCAAGAAATCCATGCCCAATATCACATCATAATCTGACATATCAAGCACTATCAGATCGCAGTAGAGTTCCCTATCTGCGATCCTGATTGGTGCGTCACGTAGCATTTGGGTAGAGGGCATCACCTCACCCGAGGGCAGTGTTGTCAGAAATTTGCAGTCTAAATCTTGCAGTGACATATCCTTTCTTTTGGCATATTGCATAGAGATAAACGAATGTGTTGCCCCAGTGTCAAATAAAGCAGTAGCATACTGACTGTAAATAAATATCTGACCTGTGACAACGGTAGAGGCAGTCGCCACGTCTTCTTTCGTAAGAGAGAAAACCCTGGCGTTTGTCGTGGCAGGCGGGGCCTCTAATCTCCCATGACATATATAAGTACCATCTATAGCTGCCTGCATCAGGTGTAGCTGGGGAGGAGCACCTTTGTACTGAACATACTGCGGCTGAGGTGCTTTGGCTGCAGTAGGACACTCTCTAGCCATGTGCCCTTCCTTTCCGCAAGTAAAGCATCTCCTGGCGCCTAAAAGGCATGTCCCTTGGTCCATCTTCCGACAAGTGGCACATTGGGGATATTTAGGCTTCTTGCCTAAATAACCACTGGCAGATTTATTCCATGGCTTCCTCTTTCCGTTGTGGTTCTTTTTCCAGTGGGGGTTGCTATTCGGAGGTTTTTGACCTCCCGACTGATTCTGACTCTTGCTGGCGGTCAGTGCTTGGTTCTGCTGGTTAATATTCTTCAGATAATGCTCGGTAATAAGGGCGCTGCTGAACAGCTCCTCTGTAGTCTGGGGCCTATTAACGCCGCCAGCTACATTCAGAGCTATCTCGGGCCTGAGCATCTTGAGCATTAATCTGACCCTTTCTTTCTCTGTACTGACCAACTCCGGACATAATCGTGCCAGTTGGTTAAATTGCTTAACAGCATCGTTGACTGAGAGATTTCCCTGCCGGAATTCAGTGAACTCATCAAAGTGCCTGTTTGTGACTGGCATATTAAAGAATTCCTCCAGAAATTCGGACTCGAAGTCCTTCCACTTCATCTGGTCCACTGACCTTCTAGCTTTTACCCGTTCCCACCACATCCTGGCGTCGCCAGTGAGGCAGAACGAGACGCATTTAATTTTCTCATGCTTGGGCCAGTCTAATAATTCCACTGTGCTCTCAACTGTCTTGAGCCAGGCCTGGGCATCCCAGGGCTCACAGGTGCCAGAGAACTTTTCCGGCTTCAGTCTCTGCCACTGAATCAGATAGGCCTCCTGTCGGACTCCTCGGGCCGGAGTGTCCGGGGGTGCCTGTGCAGTCGGAGGCTCAGTAGGTATCACATTCTGACTTTCCTGCGGGGTTGCAGTGTTCCCCTGCTGGGTCATCAGAGTGTTTATTATCTGCTGTTGTTCAGTGACTTGACGCTGTAGGTCCGTGATCACTTGCATCATGTTAGGTGGGGGTGCGGTCTCATTACCCCGATTGCTACGTCCTCTAGCCATATCTATCATACAGGTGATAAATAAGCTACATAAGAATTAACGCTACTTTCTCTTGTTATGCAAGCATAAATCATCTCCATATAATCATTACTGTACATGAAATAAAATAAAGCGAGGTTAGGATCTCTTACTTGGAAGCGGCAGGATGAAGCTTGATGTGTGTGTAGTGGAGGGGAAAACTGCTCTGATACCAACCTGTAACGCCCGCCCTTATATCTACTCTCGAGGCGGGGTTACGTACTAGTCATTCATTCATATAATAAAATTTTAACATACAATGAAAGCAAGAGTGCAAGGACTAAGTGCTAAGCATGCTTGTCAGTGCATGTAAATCAAATATCATGCTTGAATCATTAAAACATCATTGGAAATATTTTAATCAATAGTTATTCTATAATATGATAGGTTCACATTATTTCAAGCTCACAACATAACCAACCAAAATCAAGTATAAGAGAATTCTAAGTGTAATCATTATCATGCAATATCAAATCTAATCACTAGCATTCATTGTTGAAGAAAACATCATCATAAACATAGTAATGTAGATATAAAGATCTTTCTTTCCCGAGCCACCACCCCACACATCTTCAGCCTCCTGCCTCTTCATTTAGTTTAAGTGTTCCTTACCCTTATCTGCAGCATAAGACAATACATAAACTAGTAAGCACAAATGCTTAGTAAGGATCCTGTCCTACTCGCAAAATCCATACGTAAGCATACAACATGTACACATAATAAATCATAAGCATGAGTTCATCAAAGCATACTAAACATCCAAGTTTCTAAGCATGCAGTATAAAGTACCTTAAGCATACTCTTCACATATAATAAATGTTTTTAATGAATGTTTTCAAAACAATTCCATAAAGGTATTACTTAAAAATACATCCATATCATATTGGGCCAGGTTGTGTACCACATATCGCGCGTTACCTATTGCGCGTTCCCTAATGAATTGGGGTAGCGAGCCACCAACCAATTAGAGCAGGACCCTTCCATCCTACCGGAGCCATGACCTTACGTTAATATGCACCCCGGATTTGTTTAACGACCCCCTTCCGAGTCGGGTACACAACTCTCAAAGTAAAATACTTATCATGCTTTTACATATATGCTAAGGAGTACTCCAAATCCACTCTTAAGGGACACACCACTCTTCAAGGGTGCTCATGATCCCATAGGGACACACCACACAACATAAGGGGTGCTCTTGATCCCATACTTAGTAGAGTATCCTTTCAAGCATTTTAACATACATATCACATGCAATTTCATAAGAGTGCCCCATGGGCTATAAGGCATGCTCATACATACATCATATTTCAACCACTTAAACATACTTATATATGACAAAATTGGTCACATCAATCATATTCATATCATAACATGCTTCATGGTTTAATTTAACCCTTCCTAACCCTAAACCTAGGGTTTGGCCGAAAATCAAAGGTAGGGTAGCTTAGATTTTTGACATCAAACATCCCATACAAGCATCACATATATATACATCATGTGTCATACTAAGCATAGCATACATCATGGAGTAATCAACCTTCACAACCCTAATGCTCATGCCTTGGCTGAATATCACCTGCTAGGGACATTGAGATTTCCAATCAAGCATTCCATTTAAACATTACATGCATATACTTATCATCTTACTAAACATAATCATGTCTCGTAGGGTAATTTAACCTTCACAATCCCTAATGTTCATGCCTTGGCCGAATATCACATGCTAGGGAACCTTAAGATTTCCAATCAAGCATTTCATTTAGACATCACATGCATATGCATATCATCTTACTAAACATAATCATGTCTCGTAGGGTAGTTTAACCTTCACATACATATCATGCAACATATTAAGCCTAGAATACATCCTAGGATAATCATGTACCCTAAGCCCTAATTTTTCTAGGGTTGGCCGAAAGTCAAGGGTAGGGGAACTAGGGTTCTTGAACTTAGGTTTCACACAAACATTTACACAAACACTTTGTTTACACTACTAAACATGGATACATCATAGGAAATCATACAACCCTAAACCCTCTTTGCTTCATGATTTGGCCGAAACCTTATAGGGGGTTCAACCCTAATTTTTGTCATCACAACATGTAGGGAAAACAACATATAAGTATACCCTAAATTCCAAGGGGTTTTCCTATGCAACAAGAAGTAACTAAGGCCTCCTCTTTGAGGTTGGCCGAAACCTATACAAGGGCAAAATCCTAAAATTTTGTTCATAACCTCATGAAGGAAACAACATATACATATACCCTAAGTTCCAAGGGTTTACTCATGTAACAAGAAGTAACCAAGGCCTCCTCTAAGGGGGTGGCCGAAACTCACTAAAGGGAAACAATCCCCATTTTTCGAAAACTACAAGGAGAAGAACTCATACAATAACCATTACACTGCAGGCGAGGGGATACTTACATCCTTTCGCTTGAATTTTCCCTTCTCTTACTCCTTAGGATACCCTTGGTTGAAGAAGAGGTGAGAATTTCCCTTGTTAGACTTCTCTAGCACTCTTGGCCCTAGTAGAGGGCAAGATCCTTGAATGATTCTCCTTCCTTCCATTTCCCTAGGGTTAGAACCCTAGGGTGCACTTTTCGAAAATGACAAAGGGGAAGAAGGGCTCTAGGTTTTCGAAAATTGAAGTGGGGAAGAAGAAGAGAGAAATGCAACTTCTTTTCCCTCTCTTATTTATACTCTTCTCATGAAAAGACATGTCTCTTCACTTCCCTAGATTTAACAAGCATGTTTCTTATTCTCACAACAAGAAATATGGCTTGGTCCAATGGTTAAGACATTGTTAGTGCAATTAGGAGGTTCAAGGTTCAATCCCTGCTTCCTCCTTTCTACATCTTCTTTTTATTACATTTTGCACTAATCCACATCTAAGCCCATTAAGCCAAGCCCATCATGAAATTTCATAATAATAATGTTTCATGAATTCATAATATTTAATATGGGAAATTTTGGGGTGTTACAATTTCGTCAAAGCGACTGTTCCTCGTCATAGGTCTAGGGATCTTGATACATGATCGCCAGGGACCGAGCCCGAAGACTCTCCCAAGAACATGAATCCTTCCGGTTGACTAACAACCCTCCCACTAAGACGAGGTGCCACCTGTATATCTTCTGTGACACGCGGTGCAGTAACTTGTGGTTTATCCTCTTGTACAGTTGGCACTAAGGTCAAAACCTCCCCTCTTAATTCTTCAAGAACCAGTCTACTCATGAGCTTGTGGTTCATCACATAGTCTTCTTCTAAGAATCTGGTATTTGTGCCAACGATTACCCTCTGATCCTTAGGACTATAGAACCACCTTTCGTTCTTCTAGGATGGCCCACGAACAAGCGTACGAGATTCCAACCTATCAGTTTCCCCTCTCAGCACCTATGCTGAGCTACCCTAAATCTGAATATGTCTTAGACTTGGCTTTCGCCCAATCCACACTTCTATGGGAGTAGAATGTACTGACCTAGATGGTATCAAGTACGTACGCTATCATTTTCAGAGCATATCCCCAGAATGAATTTGGCAACTCGGAGCAGCTCATCATTGTCCTAACCCTCTCCATAAGAACTCTTTTCCTTCACTCTGCTGCACCATTCTGTTGGGACGTACTGGGTGTAGTCAATTGGGATTGACTCCCAACCTCTGATAAGTATGCCCTAAATTCTCCCAAGAGGTACCCACCACTACGATCCGATCGTAGTGTCTCGATATTGTTACCTTGATGTTTCTCCACAACAGTTTTGATTTCTTTGAACCAATCAAAGATTCAGACTTGCGGCCATCAAGTAAACGTATCCATAACTTTGAATATTCGTCTCACAAAGTATTCAAAGCTACCTCTATCTTGGATAGACATAGGATCACACAAATCATAAAGAACCAATTCTAACATATCTTTGGCTCTATACCCCTCAGCCTTGAAAAGCCTCTTGGTCGTCTTACCTTCCAAGCAAGATTCAAAGGTTTGGATATCTCCCACCACCAATGAACTCGAGGGCCCATTGGCTATTATCCTTTGAATCCTACTAAGGTTAATAAGACCAAACCTTAGATGCCAAAGGTATGTTTGGTTCATTTTGGAAGGAACCTTTCTCTTACTTATGTTAG
>JAGFNQ010001171.1:329313-359013 GCA_024364735.1 Boesenbergia rotunda
TCATTTTTTACCCCTGATGATGATCCATTTTTTCATTGTTTAAATTGGCTTTGTTTTCTTGCATGATTGTAGATGGATTGGCTAACAGTTAAACACCCAATACTAATTCATTGATGGGAAAAACAATAAGCATGGGTGGAGCAGATGTGACACCATATCCATGTACACCAGTATATTTGGAGAAAAATAAATTTGTGCAAAATTATTCACTTTGCCACACATTTTCAGCATGATAACAAAATTTTCAGCACGATAACTCCACACATTTTCAGCATTATAACAGAATTTTCAGCACTGATGTAAGCAGCATTTTCAGCATGATAACTCCACACAATTCTTCCATTTTCAGCATGATAACAAAATGTAAGCATCATTATAACAAACTTGATGAAATCAAAATTAAATTCTCATCCATGTTCAGCATGATAACAGAAAATAAAACACCAATCAGGCACCAATCAGCCACCATTTTCTCATGTAAACACATTATATCAATACAACGAGTCACTCCATTTTCTCAGCCACCAATCAGCCAAACTCATCCATTTTCTCATCCACCAATCAGCCAAACTCGCATCACAAGTCACTCCTGATTTTGGTTTTACTGAAAATAAAACACACATAACATTAATTAAAATAGATAAGGATAGAGACGTTTAGCTTAAACTCTAAGAAAAACATACCTTAGAAGTCAAGTTGGATAGCAACTCTTTCAATAAAGATTTGTCCAAATACAAGAAGCATACCATATGCTAACACCTGATCAATAACAAGAAGCATACCAAATAACAAGAACCATATCATATGCAAACACCTAATCAATACAACAAATGCACTAAACCAATAACGAAATACATGCATGCCGACCATAAATAATTACAAACATCCTAGCGCAGGTTAGAACCTGCAACAATAAAGACAATTATTACCTTTATTTCTCAATGAATCACTATAATTTAACAAATTAAAACTAATAATACCAGCTATAGATGTCAAATTTGGTTCATATGTGTCATCAACACTGTTATGATTATTATTTTCAGTTGATCTAAAAATTGAAACATTGTCACATGTATAAAAAATATAATAAAATAAATTTGAGTTTGCATGTAAAATAAAAATACAAAATTAATGGATGCATACCCTTGCTGTAAATTTGGACAGTTGCGCTTGTCATGTGATACTCCTCGATGTCCGCATCCACGACATAACCTAGAATTTGATGTTGATTTCTCTTTCGATGATTTCAATCTCTTCCCACATCCCTTGGTTCTTACTAAAGAAGGATCGATAATACCAAGACTCTCATTCATGGATTTTTTTTCTTTGACTTCTATCACTGCATGTTCTACTAATGTCATCTCTTGGATTTTTTTATAGATACAATCAAATTGTTCATCCAAGAAGATTGTCCCCTCATTAGTCAAAGATGCATCATCAATTAACACTGAAGCTTTATAGGATAACCTCAAATGTCTCGACATCAAAAACCTTTCTGGAGCTAGATCATTGGTTAAATTTTGCTCTCCCAAAGCATATATTGCTCCAACTTTTGCATCTCTTGTCCATCGTTTGAGTATATATGTATCAGGTAAATGAAACACTTGATTGATACGGAAAAAAGCTAGCATATGCCTTCATGGAATGCCCTCAAACTCAAATTTGGTGCAACTACATGATATGTAGTCCCTTTGTTTGTCATGTGTGAGCACCCTTGGTTTAGAGGAAGAAGAACTTTGAAATTTCATCACATGATAAACCACTGAGTCAACTCCTGTAAATGTCGGTTGCACATAATAACCATGACTCTCACTCATTTCATTTTGAAACTCTAGCCATTTCTTTTTTGTATACAACTTAACCATTTGGGTTTCCATTGGCCAATTTGTCCTAATCTTGGGATTTTCATTCATATCAATATGATCTGCAACTAACTCATTGTGTCTTTGGTGTCTCAGTGCTCTATTAAAACGGGTGATAAAATCCATCAAAGAGTTCTTGTTTAAGACATATCTCTTGAAAAATGCATAGGAACCTTCAGATCTTTGGCTACTTGTCATTCCAGCACAAAATACATGACTAAAATATACTGGCATCCATCTGTGTCTCAATTCATACATCAAGGATAACCAATCATTATTCTCCAAATTAGCACAATTGATAGTCTCTTCCCATGACTTTTCAAAATCATCAGGTGTTGTAGAATTTGCAATAGCATTCTTTATTCTTTGATAGTAAGTTCGAAAAGTCAAAGGGGGTAATTTTTCTGAGAATTTATTCAGTATGTGCCACAAACAATATTGATGCACTGTTTGAGGGAAAACTTGTGCAATGACTTTTGTCATAGCAGGATCCTGATCAGTGATGATAATATTTGGTGGGCCTTTAGGCATGGCTTCTATGAACTTGTTAAACAACCAAACAAAAGAATCAATTTTCTCATCACTTAGAAACCCGCAGCCAAAAATAATTGTCTAATGATGATGATTAACTCCTACAAATGGTGCCAAAATCAAGCCATATGTATTGGTGTTATATGTCGTATCAAATACAACAATATCACCAAATACACTGTATGCTCTCCTTGATATATGATCTGCCCAAAAACACCTACTAAATCTGTTATCTGAGTCAGTCTCATAACTAAAGAAAAAAGTAGAGTTCTTTTCTTGTTCAGATGTAAAAAACTCAATCAGTATTTCAGCATCAATACCCTTTTGTTCATCCCTTAGATTTCTTTCAAAATTTCTAATATCTTTTTCTGTGCAACATACCCCCTCAGGCCCCCATACTCAATCTCCAATAATCGCATTTGTTGACAAGTTGGTACATTTACCTCTGAAAACTATTTTGTCAATGTTTTCTTTGCTGTTGAAACATTACGATGTGAGCGTAGCAAATGTACCTTTGACGGAGTCGATAGTGGATGATTATGGGTTTCTATGAAGTTACTGACAAACCAATTAGGTCCAATCTGTTTCTTGACAAATGTAATATTTGACTTACAACCAGTTCTAACTGCGCCACGTGCTCTTTCCCTTGTTAGTTGATCAACTTTTGCATTTTTATTCCACAATAGATCTGTATGCCCTTCTTTAAAGCATATCATTTGTTTCCACATCACTTCATTTGTTATCTTGTTTTTCTTGCTCGTGTGCATCCTTGAACTAAATCCGGCCTCTCGTGCATATTGGTTATAGAATGCATATGCTTCCTCTAATGATGAGAATTCCATTCCTATTTTTGGCTTTCGATCATCTATAACTTGGGGAATGTATTCCTGATCATCAACTGTATGGCCTTCCATTTCTGGGTGCACATTATATTTGACAATAAATACGTAGACAAATACATAACATTAACTTATTTCTTATAGTGATCATTAACTATACACATGATGCTTTTTCATAGATTTTTCAGGAGATGTATAACAAAAAATTGATTAGAAAGGGAAAAAAATTGAAAGAGTTGCTTCAAAAATCAATCAGAGAACCTGAAGAACACCAAAAGTTTTTAAGACAATGATGTAAATAAGCAGCATGATTTGATTTCTATCAAATTCCATCAAAGAAATTTATCTGCCTAGTTTTTCAGAAATCAATCATAGTTGCTAGAAATATGTAAATGATTTGATTTCTATCAAATTCCATCAAAGAAATTTATCTACCTAGTTTTTCATAGATCAAAGAACAAAAGAAGCCTTAAACTGAGTACATGGGGTTCAAACTTTGTAAACTTATTTACCTAAAACAGGTTTCCCCCTGGCATAAAAAAAACCTTAATCATACACATGTTGCTTTTTTAGAGAGTTTTTAGCAGATGTATAACAAAAATAAATCAGAGGTTTTTGCACATTAATAATCAGAGATTTTTCAGCAGATGTATAACAAAAAATTGATCAGAAAGGAAAAAAAATTAAAAGAACTTGAAGACCACTGAAAGAGTTACTCCTGTAAATTGATCAGAAAGAGTTGCTTCAAAAATCAATCAGAAACCCTAGTTTCTGTCTTGGAAGAGTTGCTTCGGCAGAAGCAACGTCTTGGCACTGAAAGAGCGCCTTGAAAGAGTTGCTTCGGCTGAGAGCAGCGCCTTGAAAGAGTTGCTTCGGCTGAGAGCAGTGTCTTGAAAGAGTTGCTTCGGCTGAAAACAGGTTTCCACGGGGAAGCTTGGCACTGAAGACCCTAGCTTCGGCTGAGAGTTAGGGCTTCGGTTGGGAACAAAGATGGCGAGGGAGGCACGGGGAGGAGGGAGCGAGGGCGCCACGGGGAGGAGGAGGCAGAGAGGGAGGGAGGTGTAGGATCGATGCACGTGAGAGGGGGGGTGAATCACGTGACTTTTAAAAAATTAAATCAGAGTGCTTTGAAAAGCGTGCACAGCGGAAATGAAAGAGACGAAAAACGAACACACAAACACGAACGATTTTTACTTCGTTCGGAGCCTTCGGCGACTCCTACTCGAAGGCCCAGGTCCCTCGGACCTTTCCGTTGGGCAATCCACTAAAACTCTCTATCGGTCAACCCCGATAGAGTAGGCGAGTACAAATGAATTGAAAGTGTGACAACCCCACACTTTCAAGTAATTAAGTGCAATAAAATATTAAAAAAGATATTCTTCTTTTTACCGACGTCCGGAGTAGGTCGACTCTTTCGGGGCAGCAGGACGTCGTCGGCTCGAAGTGAGGCGTTTCCGGAGCAAGGCGCGAGCTTAGAAGAACTTGGAGACTTTGGAAGAAGTGTTGTATCTGAACCTTGGTCGAGGGGCTCTATTTATAGCCCTGGGGGCGCCCGGAATGCTCGGGGCGCCCTACCACGTGGCGTACGATCCATCACCCAGCTCGATCGCATCTGATCGCTTCCATTTCGGGATGGGGTTTGACCGGGGCGCCCGAAGCGCGCGGGGCGCCCGCTTGACCGGTCAAACTCTATCTTCCGTTCGGCTTCGCGAGGGCGCGCAGCAGCAGCTGACACTGCGTGGCACAGTGGGCGCCCGCGACACGCGGGGCGCCCGATATGCGCGGGGCGCCCCGAATAGCGCTGCTGTCGGGGCTTTTCTTGGTCTGCTGACTTGTTTGACTCTGGGGGGCGCCCGAAACATCCGGGGCGCCCAGCTCAGCTACCGCCTCACTCCTTTGAGGCTCTCTGAGCTGCAGATACACAGTCCTTCGGTCCTGCATCCAGGGTTAGTCCAAAACAAGGCTAGCACAATTTTATATGGACTAAAATAAGATATAATTCTAAGTTAATTAGATCCTGTTTCCCAGACCAGGATCTAACCAGGACTCAACTTAGATCACCTAAATGGGTCTAAGTTGGACCGCGCCTAAAGTCCAAGATTGGACTCGTCCTCACTGGGTCGCTCCTCCAGTGACTTACCTTACTTACCCATTGTGCAGTTTTACTTGACTCTTGACCCACCAGGACTTCCTGCCAAGGCTCAACCACCCTGGTCTTCCTGCCAAGTCTCAACCAACTTGGTCTTCAGCCAGTTGTCAGGTCCCGCGGACCCAACTGGACTTCCCGCCAGGACTCAACCATCCTGGACTTCAGCCTGGTGTCTGGTCCTAAGTCTTTCAACCCTGCACACTTAGTAAATAGGTTAAACACCAACAACCCTAACTTTAACCACTTTGTCATACATTCAAAACCCGAGTTTGACCGTTAGTGCAAACTGCACCAACAATCTCCCCCTTTTTGATGTATTGACAACTCAGGTTAAAGTTAGAAAAAACAGCAGATATGAACTTGCATAAACATGCAGACAATATAACACAAGCATAGGTATGAAAGTTGCAGCACACAAGAAGGCAGAGATAAATAAATGTGAAATAAGCATGCTTTTTGCAATTTTCTAACCCTTTTACCCTACTCTCCCCCTTTGTCATTCATCAAAAAAAATATAAGCATAACAAGTTTAAGGGAGTAGAAATATAGGTTAAGTGTTAGAAATGTAAGCATAACTATCTCAACCCTCTTTTTTTTCAGAAAATATAATATCAAAAAATTTTTTTAAGGGTTTAGCTGGAACTCCTTCTCAATCTTTATCAACTTTTTATCAAAATTTTCAAAGGTGTTTTGTCAAAAATGATATTTTGAAAAAGTATTTTGACCTCAGCTCCCCCTGGACCAAATAATGATTGTGGTCTCTTTTCATGTGTCTAACTCTAGTTACTGACTAACTATCTAGATGATAGTAGTGTTCACAGGGTTAGTCAAGTCAGGTAATAATGTCTAGCTCAGATTTAAGTGCAAGACTACTTGACTTGATCACTGTAATGTTGGTATTTTACGCCCAGACTTACTGTGATGCACTGACTTAAGCATTCGGAAGTCCAGGCTGAGTCCTATGCATCTCACAACCGTTCTATGTTTTTGCAAACACAAACAAGTTAATCTTAATGTGTTTTGTGAGATGCGGCTACCTAAATCTATAGGTTCATGCAATTCTAGGGGTCAAGCTTAGGCTAAGTCTGCCAGTTTTGAAAATCAAATTTTGAAATACAATAAAGTTCTTGAAAATCAAGTTTGAAAAGTCCGTGTTTAAGTTTAATTTTGAAAAGCAATAAACTTTTGAAAAACAAGTTTTAAAAAAAATCCATGTTTTTAAAACCAAAATTCAACTTAAGCTTATCAGGTCATTCCTAGTCTATAACACACATTCCTATTAACCTTCTTAAGTTGCTAAATTCAGATTCAGGAAGTGGTTTGGTAAATATATCAGCTAGGTTAGACTTAGATTCAACATGGTTAAGTTCAATTTCTCCTTTATTTACATGATCTCTGACAAAATGGTGTTTGATTTCTATATGTTTGGTCCTAGAGTGGTGGATTGGGTTTTTGGTTAAATTGATTGAACTTAGGTTATCTATAAAAATTTTGACTTTCTTAAAATCTAAGTTAAAATCTTTTAAGGTATGCATCATCCAAAGTAGTTGGGCTACACATTCACCCATTGCTATGTATTCAGCTTCAGTGGTGGATAGGGCAACACAATGTTGTTTTCTACTGAACCAACTAACTAGTGAGGGTCCTAGAAGTTGGCATCCACCACTGGTACTTTTTCTGTCTAACTTACAGCCAGCATAATCTGAGTCAGAGAATCCAATAAGTTCAAACTGGGCTGTTCTAGGGTACCAAATTCCTAAATTTTTTGTTCCTTTGAGATACCTAAATATCCTTTTAACTAGGGTTAGATGTGATTCTTTAGCACATGTTTGATACCTAGCACACATACTAACTGCAAAGAGAATATCAGGTCGACTTGCAGTTAGGTAAAGTAAGCTACCTATAGCACTTCTATAATACTTAAGGTCAACAGGTTTGCCATTTGTGTCACTATCTATAGTTTGATTGGTAGCCATAGGTGTCTTAATTTTTTTAGCACTATCCATTCCAAATTTTCTAAGTAATTCTTTAGTGTATTTTTGTTGATAGACAAAAGTACCCTCACTAGTCTGTTTTATTTGTAACCCTAAAAAGAAAGTTAATTGACCTACTAAACTCATTTCAAATTCAGTTTCCATTATCTTTGTGAAATCTTGTAAAAAGTCTGAGTTGGTTGAGCCAAATACTATATCATCTACATATACTTGGGCTACAAAAATATCATTTTTTAGGGTTTTGACAAATAGTGTTGGGTCAATTTTGCCTTGGTTAAAACCTTTTGAAACTAAGTAGTTAGACAGTCTTTCATACCAGGCCCTAGGTGCTTGCTTAAGTCCATATAGGGCTTTCTTAAGTCTAAAGACATAGTCAGGGTGTTCTAAGCTTTCAAAACCAGGGGGTTGACCTACATAAACCTCTTCTTTAATTAGGCCATTTAGGAAGGCTGACTTAACATCCATTTGATAAAGCTTAAATCCTTTATGGGCTGCATAACTTAAGAGCATTCTAATGGATTCAAGTCTGGCTACAGGGGCATAGGTTTCATCATAATCAAGACCTTCTACTTGGCTAAACCCCTTAGCTACTAGCCTAGCCTTATTCCTGACTGTTTCTCCTTGTTCGTTAAGTTTATTCCTAAAGACCCATTTAGTTTCAATAAATTTCTTGCCTTTAGGTAAGGGTACTAAGTCCCAGACTTGACTACGTTCAAATTGGGCTAACTCTTCCTGCATGGCTATGATCCAATCAGGGTCAAGTAAGGACTCTTCTATAGACTTGGGTTCAATTTTTGAAATCAAGGCAATTTGACTAAGGTTCCTAAAAGTTGATCTAGTCTGAACCCTTAGTTCTGGATTACCTAAGATTTGATTAGTTGGGTGGGCTGAGCTAACTCGAACAGTTCTGGGTTGGTTAGGTTCAGTTTCAGGTGTGGGTTCAGTTAGATCATCGTTTTGGTCTTCAATTGGCCTTTCATCAGGGTTAGTACTGGATCTAATAAAGTCAATTGGTTGGTAGGTGGTTTGATCAGAGTTATTTGGGTCAGATTTTTCATCAAATTTTACATTTGTAGTTTCTTCAATTTTTAGGGTAGTTTTGTTATAAACTCTATAGGCTCTACTGGTAAGGGAATAGCCTACAAAGATACCTTCCTCAACCTTAGAAGTAAATTTTCCTAAGTGTTCTCTAGTATTTAAGATATAGACTTTACATCCAAATACTTTAAGGTATTTAATGTTAGGTTGTTTGTTATAATAGATTTCAAAAGAGGTCTTTCCTAGGTTTTTAATTAGAGTTATTCTATTTTGTACATAACAAGCTGTACTAACAGCCTCAGCCCAAAGGTATTTAGGTAAGTTGTATTCATTAAGCATTGTTCTAGCTGCTTCTTGTAGTGTTCTATTTTTTCTTTCTACAACTCCATTTTGTTGAGGTGTTTTAGGGCAAGAGAATTCGTGATGGTAGCCTTTTTCTAGACAAAATTGATTAAATTTGTGATTTTTGAATTCTCCGCCATTATCGCTCCTAAGTCTTTTGATTTTAATCCCTTTTTCATTTTCTGTTAATTTACAAAATTGAGTGAGTATATCAAACGTTTCATCTTTATTTTTTAAGAATTTTACCCAGGTAAATCTTGAATAGTCATCTATAATTACTAGGCAGTATAGGTTACCATTAATTGATTTAACCCCATGTGAGTCAAATAGGTCTAGGTGAATCAATTCCAGAATTGACTTGGTTTGAGTTTGATTAGTTGGTTTGTGGGTTGACCTAGTTTGTTTTCCTTGTTGACAAGCATTACATAAGGTTGACTCAAGGTTAGATAACTTTGGTAGGCCTCTAACTAAACCATTTAGTTTAGGTAGTTTTCTGAAGTGAGTGTGTGAAAGTCTCCTATGCCAGAGCCAAGTCTCATCCTTATGGGTTAAGAGGCAATTTTCTAAGGGACAGGTTAACTTAATTTCATAAATGTTATTGTGCCTAAGTCCTCTAAGTGTGATGTTTGGGTTGTCATTGTGTTTGATCAGACATTCATTGGATAGAAACCTAACCTTATAACCAGTGTCACACAATTGGCTAATGCTTAGTAAATTGAAGTTGAAATTTTCAACAAGTAATACATTTGTTATTATGAAATCAGACTCAAGTTCAATATTGCCTAGGCCAATTACCTTAAGTTTACCGTTGTTTCCAAAAGCAACGGTCCCTAGTCTTTTGTACTTGAGTTCTGTAAATTTGGTGGGATCCCCAGTCATGTGTCTGGAGCATCCACTGTCAATGATCCATTTGTTTTCCTACAGTTAAGTAAAAGGTTTAGACCTTAGGTTGAGTTTTTTTTTTAAAAAAATCTAAGAAGATTTAAAAACTTGAGTTTGAATTTTAAGTTTGAGTTATGTTAAGTTTGACTTTGAATTTTATTTTCGAATTTTAATTTGAATTTTAATTTTAATTTTAATTTGAATTTTAATTTGAATTTTAATTTGAATTTGAATTTTAATTCTAATTTGAATTTTAATTTTAATTTTAATTTGAATTTTGATTTTAATTTTAATTTGAATTTTGATTTTAATTTTAATTTTAATTTTAATTTTAATTTTAATTTTAATTTTAATTTTAATTTTAATTTTAATTTTAATTTTAATTTTAATTTGAATTTTAATTTTAATTTTAATTTTAATTTTAATTTGAATTTTAATTTTAATTTTAATTTTAATTTTAATTTTAATTTTAATTTTAATTTGAATTTTAATTTTAATTTGAATTTGAATTTTAATTTTAATTTGAATTTTAATTTTAATTTTAATTTGAATTTTAATTTGAATTTTAATTTTAATTTTAATTTTAATTTTAATTTTAATTTTAATTTGAATTTTAATTTTAATTTTAATTTGAATTTTAATTTTAATTTTAATTTGAATTTTAATTTGAATTTTAATTTGAATTTTAATTTGAATTTTAATTTTAATTTTAATTTGAATTTTAATTTTAATTTTAATTTTAATTTTAATTTTAATTTTAATTTTAATTTGAATTTTAATTTGAATTTTTGAATTATCAATCAATAATTTAAATTTGGTTATCCTTATTCATCTCACTCGGTCTAAGTTATCAATCAAGGGAGTCCTATGATTTTGTGAGATGATTTTGAGTTTGATTAGAAAAGTTAACTTGACCTTGTGTTAGATCCAAGTTTAACAAGTAGTAATTTAAAAGTATACTTCAATAATTGGCTTCCAGGCCATGGCGAGGCACAGTGGCCTTCTTTGGCCGAAGCCTTATTGGAGCAACAACCATTTTCTAGGCAAAGCCGCTTAAAGAAGTTGAACTTTAACTTACTCATTGAAAACCTTGGTACTAAATAGTACAAGATTCAAATTAACTTTGAAGCTAATCCTAAGTGCCCACCTGGGCAGAGGCTGATTTTAAGGTGCCAACTAGTTTGGAGCCTCCCCCTAAGTTGTAGACTGGGTGTCTAGGGTCAATGTAATGGATGTCCCTTTTTGGGACATAAAATTGATTCTGACCTACTTGCTTTGTTAGATAAGCTTTCGGGACCCACGCTTTTCGTTGATTTTTGCGGGGGTGGATAAAGGAGATAAAAGATCTTTGGTTCGATCTTGATTTATATCCTATCCCAGATTTGTTGTACATGCCCTTTTGTGATCCAAGAATAAGGTCAAGGTTCTTGGATCGGGTTGTGAAAGTTGCTAGTAGATCCTTAAGTTTTAGGACTTCACCCTTTAGGGTTAAGTTTTCAGTTTCAAGCTCAATTAATTTTTGATTTTGAGTTTGTTCAGTTAATGTTCTGGTATTAATTAATTGCTCCTTAAGGTCTTGATTTTCCTTAAGGAGCTGGTCATTTCTAGATTCAGATGCAAGCAATTTTTTATTTAAGACAGAAATAATTTTAAAGAACTTTTCATTTACTGAATCTAAATATACCTTAGTAGAGCCGTCTGAAAATAGTCCGATCTCTTGGCTCAACTCGTATTCGGAATCCTCGTCTTGCTCCGAGTCCGATTCTGGTCTGGTTGCCATCAGTGCGAGGTAGCTTGCATTCTTCGGTTGTTCATCGTCGGAATCGTCCGAGCTTTCATCCCACGTAGCTTGAAGAGCCTTCTTCTTTTTGTTCTTAGTGGGTTGGTTCTCCTTCTTGTAAGGGCATTCATGTTTGAAGTGCCCTTTTCTGTTACAGCCGAAGCAGATCATTTTGCTTTTACCTTCAGTGCTGGAGGGCTTCATTACCTTTTGAATGTCTTTCTTTGAAAATTTGTTCTTCCTTCTGGTGAACATTTTTCTTACCAAGTTCACCAGTTGTTCTTCTTCATCTGAGTCAGAGTCTGACTTATCTTCAGTTTCTTCTTGAGTTTTTCTCTTTGATTTGGCTTCTTTTGGTGAACCTGCAAATAAAGCTAGCCCTTTCTCGACCTTGCGTTAGTTTGCTCATGCAACTCTAATTCACAAAATAATTCATCCAGATTAATTTTTGAAAGGTTCCTAGAAATTTTATAGGCATCTATAATAGATGCCCATAGTGAATTTCTAGGGAACGCATTTAACGCATACCTTATGATGTCCCGGTTCTCCTGTTTGTGCCCGATCATGTGGAGTCCATTCAGTATGTCCTTGATCCGGGCGTGGAGTTGGCTTGCAGATTCTCCTTCCTGCATTTTTATATTAAATAACTTATTTAAAAGTAAATCCCTTTTTGTTACCTTGGCATCAGAGGTGCCTTCATGTAGTTCAATTAATTTGTCCCATAGCTCCTTTGCTGAGTCAGTTGGTCCAATTCTGTTTAGCTCCTCTTTGGTAAGTCCGCACTGGAGGGTGTTCTGAGCTTTGAACTCGGTCTGAGCCTTTTTCTTCATCTCTGAGTTCCATCTGTCGGGCCTTAGTGGAGCATTATTTCCCTCATCCATTGGCGGTGTGTAGCCTGTTTGAACTGCAAACCACTGATCCATGTCGGTCTTCAGATAAACCTCCATTCTTCTCTTCCAGTAGGGAAAGTCTTCCCCATTAAAGAGGGGAGGGCGGGCAGTGCTATAGCCTTCACCTTGAGCCATCTGAAATAGACTACACAAAAACTTGTCCCAAGACTAGGTCTTGGATTAGTAGTGTGGTAGAAAAAGGAGAAGAGAGAGAAAGAGTGACTCGAAATGGTGTTGCACCAAATTCGAGTAAAATCAAACGAACGGAAAAAATAATCCAAATCTAGGCAACAATACCTAATTTAGATCAAGTGTAGCGAAAAACCAAAACTTGAAAAAAAACTGGATTTCCCCCGGCTCTTATGGTGGTTGCACCGATACAGAACGTACCAGGCTCTGATACCACTTGTAGGATCGATGCACGTGAGAGGGGGGGTGAATCACGTGACTTTTAAAAAATTAAATCAGAGTGCTTTGAAAAGCGTGCACAGCGGAAATGAAAGAGACGAAAAACGAACACACAAACACGAACGATTTTTACTTCGTTCGGAGCCTTCGGCGACTCCTACTCGAAGGCCCAGGTCCCTCGGACCTTTCCGTTGGGCAATCCACTAAAACTCTCTATCGGTCAACCCCGATAGAGTAGGCGAGTACAAATGAATTGAAAGTGTGACAACCCCACACTTTCAAGTAATTAAGTGCAATAAAATATTAAAAAAGATATTCTTCTTTTTACCGACGTCCGGAGTAGGTCGACTCTTTCGGGGCAGCAGGACGTCGTCGGCTCGAAGTGAGGCGTTTCCGGAGCAAGGCGCGAGCTTAGAAGAACTTGGAGACTTTGGAAGAAGTGTTGTATCTGAACCTTGGTCGAGGGGCTCTATTTATAGCCCTGGGGGCGCCCGGAATGCTCGGGGCGCCCTACCACGTGGCGTACGATCCATCACCCAGCTCGGTCGCATCTGATCGCTTCCATTTCGGGATGGGGTTTGACCGGGGCGCCCGAAGTGCGCGGGGCGCCCGCTTGACAGGTCAAACTCTATCTTCCGTTCGGCTTCGCGAGGGCGCACAGCAGCAGCTGACACTGCGTGGCACAGTGGGCGCCCGCGACACGCGGGGCGCCCGATATGCGCGGGGCGCCCCGAATAGCGCTGCTGTCGGGGCTTTTCTTGGTCTGCTGACTTGTTTGACTCTGGGGGGCGCCCGAAACATCCGGGGCGCCCAGCTCAGCTACCGCCTCACTCCTTTGAGGCTCTCTGAGCTGCAGATACACAGTCCTTCGGTCCTGCATCCAGGGTTAGTCCAAAACAAGGCTAGCACAATTTTATATGGACTAAAATAAGATATAATTCTAAGTTAATTAGATCCTGTTTCCCAGACCAGGATCTAACCAGGACTCAACTTAGATCACCTAAATGGGTCTAAGTTGGACCGCGCCTAAAGTCCAAGATTGGACTCGTCCTCACTGGGTCGCTCCTCCAGTGACTTACCTTACTTACCCATTGTGCAGTTTTACTTGACATCTTGACCCACCAGGACTTCCTGCCAAGGCTCAACCACCCTGGTCTTCCTGCCAAGTCTCAACCAACTTGGTCTTCATCCAGTTGTCAGGTCCCGCGGACCCAACTGGACTTCCCGCCAGGACTCAACCATCCTGGACTTCAGCCTGGTGTCTGGTCCTAAGTCTTTCAACCCTGCACACTTAGTAAATAGGTTAAACACCAACAACCCTAACTTTAACCACTTTGTCATACATTCAAAACCCGAGTTTGACCGTTAGTGCAAACTGCACCAACAGGAGGCAGGTTCGGGCTTCAATCGATCGGCGAGAAGGAAGGAAGAACTCGTGCGAAGACGGCGAGGGAGGGAGTTAGGGCAACGAAGCTGCAAACATTCCACGAACGCGTTTAAACGCGTGATTACGCGACCTGCCACAAGGGCAGGTCCGCACGAGTCCGTAAGTTCGGTCCGCAAGGGAGCGTTATTGTATATATATATATATATACACACGCAACGAGAGTGGGTAACTTCGAATCTTGGACGATCAATCTATTCCCATAAAAATTTTCCATTGACCGTCGACGTAAATCAGAAAGTACTCGCAGTTGACTGTCCATAAGCTCAGCGTCACAGAGTTCGCAGCCTATTTGAATTTTTTTTTATAAAATATGTCGTATTTAAGGATCGAACCGTCAATACCTAAGATAATAATTAATCACTCTTCCACTGCATCACACCCCGAGAGCCTCTCTCACACTATCAAAAGCAGCTTGGTATCAACGAACTGTAGCAAGCAAATGATTAATTAATTTAAACTCTTCAACAAACTTAATTAATTTAATTGAAACTATTAATCAAATTGAAACATTTAATCAAATCTAATTAATTAATAAGTAAAACTTAACCTAATTAATTAATCTAATTTAAATCAACCTAAATAATTATTCTAATTTAATAGCATATATAATTAATCAAATTTATTTAACATAATTAATTAATCTAATGCACCTAATCATTAATCTAATTTATTCAACCAGCCCTCGAGGTTATGGTACAACGGAAGAGCGACTAATCACCATCCCAAGCATCCGCTATTCAATCTCAAACTATGACGTATTTTACAGAAATTTTTCATCCGAATGAGGTGCAAATTTTGGAATGCTAGGCTTTTAGATCACACGTCATGAGTACTTCCGGATTTACTTTGGCAGCCTGTGAAAAACTTCCATGGGGCTAGGCCACTTCCTGATTTTCCTTGGCAGCATGTGGAAAACTTCCATAAGGCCAAGCCGGTTGTTTGAGGTTCGACGTTACTCAATCTTATTAATCTTTTTTAATTTATTCAACCTAATTAATTTAATTAAAACATATATAACACCTATTTAATTAATTAATCCAAAATTTATTTAGTTAATCGAATTAGTTAATCCTAAACTAATTAATTAACATAAGAATACAAATTTAATTTAAAATCTAACAAAATTAATTAAAGATAAATTAACCTAAATTAATTAATTCAAACTAAACTAAATAAGTAATTAATCAAACTCATTTAATTAATAGAATATAATTAATTAACCCTAAACTAATTAATTAACTTAATTAATTCAAACAAAGCTTAATTATTCTACTTTAATTAATTAATAAGAAATTCATTTAATTAATTAACACTAAACTAAATAATTAATTAACCTAGATTAATTCCGAAATTGAATTAAATTTTAATCAATTAATTTAAATTAATCTAAATCACTAACTTGTCTGAGCTAGTGGAGAAAAAGGAAGTAGTACAAGTTGATCCGGCTCATCTAGAAACCAAGGTCAAAATAGCGGCCAATTTGCCTCCTACTATCCGACAATAGCTTATTACTTATCTTTCTCAGACCAAAGATATGTTTGCTTGGTCCTCGCAAGAGTTAGAAGGTATTTTCCCAAAGATCATGGAACACAAGTTACATGTGTATCCTAATGCACAACCAGTCAAGCAGAAGAAGGGAGATTTCAATGTAGAACAAAATCAAGTTTTCCAAACAGAAGATGAGCAGTTATTAAGGGCTGGGCATATTCGAGAAGTACAATTTCTCACTTGGCTAGCCAAGTTGGTGCTTGTGCTGAAACCCAATAACAAATGACGAGTCTGTGTTGATTTCAGATATCTCAATAGGATTTATCCCAAGGATTGCTATCCCCTACCAAGAATTGATCGGATAGTTGATTCTATAGCCGGCAGCGAATTCATATGTATGTTGGATGCCTATCAAGGATATCATCATGTACCCTTGGCTAGAGAAGATCAAGGTCAATTTTATCATCTTACAAGGTATATTGAAAATATTTATTTTTGAATACTATCTTTGAAAATGTTTGAAAAATTGACTTTGAAAAATCATTTCTAAATTGTTTGGAAAATCATTTTCGAAACATTATCTCTTAAAAATACTTAGAAAATCATTTTTGAAAACTATTTAAAAAATTCCTTAAATTCATATTTGAAAATTTCCTTAAATTTTTTCTTTAACCATGAAATTTATTTTGTAGTTTTTTGAAAATCCAATTTAACATGCCGTCAAAATTCTTTAACATATTTCAGAAATCTATTTTTGAAAAATATTTTGAAAATCATGTTTGAAAAATCCTTTATATCTACTATTTTAAAATTATCTTAGAAAATACTTTCAAAAATCTTTTGAAAAAATTATCCTGAAATGACTTCGGTAATATTTTTGAAAATGTGCTAAAAATATTAGAAACATTTTCATGAAAATATTGCTTTAAATTGTATGTCCTTAGAGTATTTAAACTCAATTGCTCGTTCAGTATGTGGATGAATCTCCAAGATATAATAGGAAGTTTATCTTGTAGTTAATAGTAATCCTAAGTGAGTGTCAGATTGAGGGGGAATCCTATTTGAAAGTTTAAATATCTCTTGATAATTTTCTTGAAAATTTTCTTTATTTAAAAAGTCCTTAAAAGCATTTTTGTTTTACTTCTTATAATCATTTTTTTTAAATGTTGAAAAGATGCTTTGATAGATAACATGTTTTTGGAAATACTTTACAAATACAAAATATTTTAACTATTTCCTTAAAGGTGCCTTAGAAATTTAAAAATTTCTTTTCAAAATATCTTAATCTTTTTCTCCTTTAAAAAAAATTCAAAAGTTATTTTTTTCCTTAAAAGTTTTTTATTTAATTCTCTCCCCTAAAATAGTAATCAAATGTTAACTTAGTAAAGTGTTCATTTACTTTGTCTTCATGATTGTGCTATGACTTGTTTCTTTTAATGAATGCCAATGAGGGAGGGGTTAAGAGTTAAAGACTAAAAAAACTAACCTTGATTTTAGAACATATTATTGCATTATTTGTGCATATTCTGTTATTATTGTTGTTGTTTTTCTAACTTTAACCAAGGTTATCATTGCATCAAAAAGGGAAAGATTATTAGTGCAGTTTGTACTTGTAATGACCCGACCCGTCAACCCGACCCCTCGGCCCCTTGGGCGCCCAAATTCCATTTTTGGCGGCCCAACAACCTGACCCCTTTGGTCGTCGACCGTCGACCGTGCCGTTACCAATACTAGGTCTTTCCACTCCTAGGCGTGGATTTTTGCCTTCCCAGGATTCGAACCCTAGACCCAGGCTTAAATCTAGTTCTTTATGAATCCTGAATACCAATTGAGCTCTGTTGGTATCAGGATTCATAAACTTTAGTACTTAGCCTGGAGGTCTAGAGTTCGAATCCTGAGGAAGGCAAAAATCCACTGGCCAGGGGTGGGAAGTACTTATGAGTAACGACCGCCCAAGAGGTCGCCAAAGGGGCCGCCAAATGGATTTGGCCACCCAAGGGGCCGAGGGTCGCCAAGTGGGCCGCCAGTTGGGCCGCCCAAGGGGCCAAGGGGCGGGGTCGTTACAATAAAAAGGCAAATGCGCCGTAGCTAGGGATCGAACTGAGGATGCCTGGTTTAGCAACTAGTCGCCCTACCGCTGCACCATAGCCCCGGGGGCAGCGAAGGAGAAGATATCGCGGATGTTATGGTTAGGTATTTGCTATGTCAGTAGATGAAGATTGAACCTTAGAGACCCGCTGGGCTATATTAGACGATTGATAAGTACCATTTTGTTGATTATTTTAATTGCTAAAATCCATGTTTGACCTATGTTTTTATTGCTTAATTGTGAAATTGCCCTAGGTTTTAGAACTTACTCTTATTTTAGACTTAATTACAAATTTACAAATATTTGGATTATTTGGTCTCTAAATTCTTGATCTATTTTTGTAGGCAGGAAAGGTTCATGGATCTAGGGCATATTGGGTCAAACTTGAGTCGGAAGTGGAACCGGATCGAATTATCAAGCTTACGATTAATCCGGGCCGTCCGATTCAAAAGCGGCTAGATCTGAGCCATCCAGGACTATCTGAAGCAATCCGAGCTAGGGTCACTATGATCAAGATCTGAAGGTTTCATCCCAATCAGAGCTCAATCAACCGTTGGATCAAGCTCGGAGGGCTCTAGATCGTCCATTCAAAGACTAAGTTGATCTGGACCATCCGTTGCACATCTGGAGGATCTGATCTACCACGAGGCAGATCCTAACCCCAGATCATCATCATCAAAGTTTGGCTCAAATCAGAGCAAGATCAGCCGTTGGATTTCCTCCGATCAATCTGGACCGTCCACTGATATGTATTTAATCAAACTCACCCGCAACCTTCTCCTTGTCGCGTCTTCACCACAACAGTCGGCTTCTTCATCGTTTTCCTTCGTTTTTTTTGCAAGTTTCTTAGTTTTGAAGGCGCGACCCCTCAATTTCTCCATTTGATCATCATCTGAATCCTTGGAAGACAGTTTCAATCGAGATTTCAGCTCAATTTGCGCCAGGACAGAGGTGTTTGAGGGTTACAGCATCATCTGTGGTTCGGGAGCTAAATCTCAGTTACAATCAATTTCAGATCACCTGAGCCACTTGTAGGGGTTCTCAGGTGAGCTCAGGTCGTCTCCAAATCACCATCGCAGCTCAACAAACTGATATTGAAGAGTTCGGATCGGAATTTTCCCAACTGAGGCAGTTTGAGCAGATTGGTCGATTGAGGCTGATTTCCAATGATTTGCTGAGCCTAGGGGTTCGAAGCCAGCTCTTGCTTGACGACCAAGAAGATTTTGAGCTTAGGGAGGATTGAGGCTTAGTTCTTTAGCTAATTTCAGTTGTCTTAGCTGTAAATTTTATTTCTGCCGCAAGTTCATTTCTGAATTTATTCAGTTGCTGTAGTTTTCTTGAATGGACTGTTTCTTTCTCAATTGGAGGCTCATCCTTGAGTGACAGCAAGGATTTGTGAGCTGAGATGAGAGATTGAGGCTTTGTTTAGTTGAATTCTATTGCAATTAGCTGTAATTTCGAATCCTGTTAATTCTGTTCTGTTTTCATATCAACTGCTCTAGCTTCCTATTCTAAATTGCTTCAGTTGTAATTAGGTTTCAGTTTCGAAGTTTGCAAGTATTAGATAGTTAGTTTGTTAGTGAGTAATTGAATTAATTTTAGTTTGCTTCGCATAGTGTAGTGTCTACAATCTCTTTTATCTGTTGCGTGCCAAACTATTTCTGCGTGCCAAGTTTTATTTCTGATTTTTACAGCTTCTTTCAATTTCAGTCTGTGCCCAGTTTAATACTTGAATTAGAGATACCTATTAGTGTGCTAATGCACTTAGATTAGCATTTTCTGAATCCAACTCATTTCCCTAATCTTGTTCAGTTTGTTCCGTGCCACTTTCAGATTTTGTATCAACCCCAATTCTGCACTTTCCCATGTTATTTCTGCAGTTTCGACTTCAGCTCATCCAGAGGTTCCATGTTTGATGAACCATTGTATCAGATCTCAACTTGATCCATCGGTCTCTGCATTTAGTTTGTTGATGAATCTCTGCATCAACTCTGCATCCATCTGCATGTATTTCTGCATCTGAACTGAACATGCAATTCTGCACCTTCCATTTCTGCAAATGGGTCAATTCTGCATTTCGGATGGGGCTTGAATTGTTGTTCACATCCAATTGTCTCTGAATTCTACATTTAAACTGGTTGCTTCAAAGTTATCAGCTTTATATCAGTTATAATTTAACATTTAGTCTAAAACTGAATCTTTGCACACAGCTCTGCATAAATTCCTGCATCTCATTTCTGCACTTGGTGTGCAGTTTATTGAGTAGTTTGCGGTGGTTGAATATTCTTCATTCATTCTTGCAAGTTTATTCACTGATAGCCTAGCCTTCCAGCTGATCCGATCAGTGTAATTCCAGCTGTCCGTGATAGATTTGCCACTTATCAGATTTCTATTTTGGCACATAGATTCTTTCACTCTTTGTGTATCAAGTTCCCTTTTATTCATTGCTGCCTGTTGTACCAATTGGAGATTCGGTTTTGAATGGCAATTCATTTCTGTATTCATTGGTCTTTCTTGAAAATCAGAATTGTGAATTTCTGCAGCTTGCTTCAGTAGAGTTTTGGAATTGCAGTTCCTTTGCAATTGAAACCAGGTGTTTTGCATCCACCTTGTATCAAGTCTGTCTCGATTTTTGTTCCATTTTGTATCAAGAAGAGTTTTGGCAGTGATAGGTGCCAATTTGAGTGCAATTCTGAGTGAGTAGTGAGCTGGGAGATAGTTCGTTTCATGCATGGTTTGAGTTTGAATTCCAACCTCCATTTTGGCATTAATAGCAAGTTTCAACTCTACAATTAGGCTTTAAGTGTTTGGCATTAGCTTTAATCGAAAATTTCAGCCTTGTTCTAATTCACTTGCTTAGTATTTGGGCTGCCATTAAATTCAGATTTGTTTCCCAAATTTAGTTAAGTTGCCTTGGTTAAGTTAGCTTTTCATTGGCTGAGTTATTAATGGTAACACACTTGTTTAGTTCATTCAGTGAAGTGATTTCCTTTTCATTCCTAATCACATTCCAAACCCAAATTACATTCGAAACCTAAATTCACAAACGACACATAAATACAAGCTCGAATCACACAACATCAACTAGTCCCGAGGAAAAATACGACCTGTGGCCCCTTTACTACGTTTTCATTCTTTGATTGCAAAAAGGGTTTCCAGCTTTCATTTTTATAAATTCTAAATTTAAGACCCACTTTCGTGACATATCATTTGGGTCCGTCAACGATCCCCATTTATGGTTTGGAATGGGAACGGATTTACTTAGGGCTCAGGGAGGGTTTGAAGTGAATTGGGTGATCGTTCCAATTTGCGTAGTTCCTTGGGTTTGGTTGGATATGCCCGATGCTTGGTTGTGACTTCTCCAACATTTCATCATCCCTTACACGCCTGACCAGGAAAGGCATGAAGTTTGTATGGACTGAAGGCTGCGAGACCAGCTTTCAGGAGCTGAAGCGGCGGCTAGTATCTGCGCCAGTTCTAGTATAGCATTCTGGAGAGGATGGTTTCACTCTGTATACTGATGCATCTCTCCTGGGACTGGGCACGGTACTCATGCAGCTTGAACGGGTGGTTGTTTATGCATCTCGGCAGCTGAAGGAGTATGAGAGGAACTACCCCGTTCATGACTTAGAGTTGGCCGCTATCAGCTGCGTGCTAAAGATTTGGAGGCATCATCTGTGTGGGGTCACCTTCGAGATCTTCACACACCATAGGAGCCTTCAGTATCTATTCACGCAGCGAGAGCTAAATCTCCGACAGAGGAGGTGGATGGAGGATCGGAAGAATTTCGACTGTGCCATTAGCTATCATCCTGGAAAAGCTAATGTAGTCGCTGATGCCCTCAGTCGGAAGTCCAGAGCTGTTTTGGCATGCCACAGAGTGTTGGTCACAGATTTGATTCAGAGTTTCTCTGAGCTGGGGTTAGAGGAGCAGTCTCGGACAGAGAGAGGATTGCTAGTGACTTTGATGGCCCAGTCAGAGATTCGGTCGAGAATCAGAGAGGCTCAGGCTAGTGACCAGCATATTCAGTTTCTAGGCAGCCAGGCGATTACAGGAGAGCAGCCGGATTTCACACGTGATGAGGAGGGTGTTCTGTACTTCCGAGGGAGGTTGTGTGTACCAGAGGCGCACCCTGTCTTAGAGGAGTTGCTGTAGGAGGGTTACCGATCACGTTTTGCTATTCATCCGGGTAGCACTCGGATGTATCGTGATTTGAGACGTTCCTATTAGTGGAATGACATGAAGAGGGACATCGCGGAGTTTGTTGCGAGATGTCTTGTCTGTCAGCAAGTCAAGACAGAGCACCAGAGATTTGCTGGACTCCTCTAGAGGATCCCTATTCCCAAGTGGAAGTGGGAACATATCACCATGGATTACATGTGTGGGTTTGTCGAGGACTAGGAGAGGTCATGATGCGATTTGGGTAGTCGTGGATCAACTAACCAAATCTGCTCACTTCTTAGCTATCCAGAGGGTAGATTCTCTTGATAGATTGGCAGAATTGTGTTGGCGGGAGATAGTCAGATTGCACGGAGTCTCTTTGAGTAGTATTTCTGATAGAGATCCGCACTTTACATCTCAGTTCTGGCCGAGTGTACAGAGGGCTATGGGCATAGAGCTCCGTCTCAGCACAGCTTTTTATTCCCAAATAGAGGGACAGTCAGAGCATACTATTCAGACCTTGGAGGACTTGCTGCGCTCGTGTGTGATGGACTTTGGGTGCAGTTGGGAGGACCATTTGCACTTGGTGGAGTTCACCTACAACAACGGCTTTTATTCGGCGATACAGATGGCACCGTTTGAGGCGTTGTATGGTAGGGCGTGCAGGACACCTACCTTTTAGGATGAGGTCGGTGAGACTCAGCTGCTGGGACCCCAGAGAGTTCAACACGAGGCAGAGTTAGTACGGACTGTCAGACAGAGATTATTAGTAGCGCAGGGAGCTCGAGGATATGATCAGAGCTCGTCATTTCCCCTTGATTTATTTGAGATGTGTACGGTTTGTTTTGTATAGTATTCGTACTGACGTCCCCGTTCAGCATTTTGTGTTGTATTATCGTACCAAACACATGTGACAGCGAAATTTGGGGACCAAATTCTTATTAGTGGGGGAGAATGCTAAAATACCAGAAATTTAGGGACCAGAATGCAAAGTTTCTTAAATTTAAGGGCCTACTTCGAATAGGCCAAAATCCAGAGGGGTAAAATGCAAAATTATAAATCAGCATTTATAACTTTCCTTTTCTCTTCTATTTACTCGCCGCTGCCAAGCCGACCCTTTGCTTTCTCCTTCCGAGACCTAGCGGCGGTGACGACCTCTCCTCCCATTCCTTGCAAGCCCTAAATCCCAACCAAGCCAACCCGACGCTTCTTCTCCTTCGCTGCGCTAGATCGCAGCCAGGTGCCAAGCATCTCCCTCTCGGCGACGCAACTGGGAAGCTGGAGCGGATCTCGTTCTTGCACGCTTTGGTGTCGCTGTGCTAGAAGAGATCCGGTGGTCTAGGGGCACCCCTATCCTCCGACGGTACGACGGTCGTGAGGACCGGTAAATGGGCCGGTAGACGGGCCGGGTCGTTACAATAAAAAGGCGCCTTTTTATTGTAACGACCCGGCCCATTCGGCGGCCCATTCGGCGGCCCATTCGGCGACCCCTTATTTTTCTGTGGGTCATCGACCGTCGACCGTGCCGTTACCAATACTAGGTCTTTCCACTCCTGGGCGTGGATTTTTGCCTTCCCAGGATTCGAACCCTAGACCCAGGCTTAAATCTAGTTCTTTATGAATCCTGAATACCAATTGAGCTATATTATTGTAACAACCCGGCCCCTTGGGCGGCCCAACTGGCGGCCCACTTGGTGGCCCTCGGCCCCTTGGGCGGCCAAATATCATTTGGCGGCCCCTGTGGCGACCTCTTGGGCGGTCGTTACTCACAAGTACTTCCCACCCCTGGCGAAGGCAAAAATCCACTGGCCAGGGGTGGAAGTCCGTGTGAGTAATGACCGCCCAAGAGGTCGCCAAAGGGGCCGCCAAATGGAATTTGGCCGCCCAAGGGGCCGAGGGCTGCCAAGTGGGCCGCCCGTTGGGCCGCCCAAGGGGTCGAGTCGTTACAATAAAAAGGCGCCCTAGTATTGGTAACGGCAAGGCCAAGGTCGCCAGAGGGGCCGCCAAATAGAGATTTGGCCGCCAATGGGGCCGAGGGGGCCGGGTCGTTACAATAAAAAATGGTATCAGAGCCAAGTTTCAATACATAAATCTAGTTATTGGCTGGTGCATTATTATTATTTTTATTGTAACGACCCGACCCCATTGGTGGCCAAATCTCTATTTGGCGGCCCCTCTGGCGACCTTGGCCGTGCCGTTACCAATACTAGGTCTTCCCACCCCTGAGTGTGGATTTTTGCCTTCCCAGGATTCGAACCCTAGACCCAGGCTTAAATCTAGTTCTTTATAAATCCTGAATACCAATTGAGCTATAGCTCAATTGGTATTCAGGATTCATAAAGAACTAGATTTAAGCCTGGGTCTAGGGTTCGAATCCTGGGAAGGCAAAAATCCACACTCAGGGGTGGGAAGACCTAGTATTGGTAACGGCACGGCCAAGGTCGCCAGAGGGGCCGCCAAATAGAGATTTGGCCGCCAATGGGGCCGAGGGGGCAGGGTCGTTACAATAAAAAAAGAGATTTGGCCACCAGAGGGGCCGCCAAATAGAGATTTGGCCGCCAATGGGGCCGAGGGGGCCGGGTCGTTACAATACTAATAGTCAAACTCATGTTTTGATGAATGACAAATAGGTTAAAGTTAGATTTGTTATTTTCTAACCTTGTTATCGAGTGTGCATGATTGAAAGGCCTAAAACTTGACACCAGGCTGAAGTACTGGGTAGTTGAGTCCTGGCAGGAAGTCCAATTGGGTCTGCGGGGGCTGACAACTAGCTGAAGCCCAAGTTGGTGAACACTTGGCATGAAGTCTAGTTGGATCAACAGGATCTGACAGTTGGCTGAAGACTTAATAGGTTAAGAAGCTAAGTAAATGTACACAAAGTAAGTGAGGTAAGTCTCTAGATGAGCGAATTCCGTTGAGAATGAGTCCTATGTAGGGACTTTAGGCAAGGTCCAGCTTAGAACCATTTCGGAGCTCTAAGTTGAGACCTTGACTAGATCCTGATCTTGGGAAGACAGGGTCTATTTAATACCAAACTTATTTAGTCAATATTTGTACTTGTGCTAACCTTGTCTTACTGGAAATATCTTACTTTAGACTAACACATTTTGCAGAGTCTAAATTGTAAAATTTAATCTAGGATTAATAGTGCCCGAGGAGCCTTAGGTGGTACCTGAGACGCCTCAGTTGGGACTAGAGGCGCCCTCGGTGGCTAAGGGCGCCTCCGTGCAATTGTTGCTGAAGATGAGAGTTCAAGGATCTGAGGCGCCTCAAGTTAGATTCAAGGCACCTTAGTTGGAAACTGAGGCACCTTGAAGTGGATCTAAGGCGCTTTCTGGTTGATAAGTTGCATAGTTCATGGATCAGATAAGATTTTGGATTTGAGGAGCCTCAGCTGGGAATTGAGGCACCTCAGCTGGGAATTGAGGCACCTTAAACAGTCTTTATAAGGAGCCTGAGTTCAAGCCTTCAACAAGAACTTTCTACATTTGATTCTTGAGCCTTAGTGATCCTTTTGCTTCCTTGTCTTCATTCTATGGTCCTACTATGGCTTGACTATGACCGACTACTGCCGAAAGATAAACACCTATAGATGAACACATTCAAACTACTACTTTCTATGGGTAACAATTTCTATTCATTTCTCATACTTGCAAAATGAAAAGTGTATTCTTTGTACTCCACTACTCTACCGGGGCTTTCCGATAGAGAGATTTAAGTTTTGTGGATTGCCCATCAAAAAGGTCCAAAGGGCATGGGTCTTGGAGTAAGAGTCGTTGAAGACTCCAAACCAAGTAAAACCCTTAGTGTTTTCGTGTTTGTGTTTTCTTTCGTATTTTCCACTTTGCCCACTTTCTTTAATTCCAAAAAAAGCCATAATTTTAAAAGTCACGTGATTCGCCCCCTCTCCCATGCAATAATCCTACACCAATCACAGGGAAAAGAAAATGTGTAGCAATGCAAAAACCTAAATGGAGGGAGGGATTGACTATTGGGCTCTCCTAGTGGCATCATCGTGAAATGGGTAAAAAAGAAAATGAGGGTGAATCTAGGTGAACTCTGCGGGTAGTATAGATAGATATGCATGGCATTAAAAAGCAATACAAGAAGATAAGAAACAAAATATATACAGTCATATAGGATTAATCAAAATACATGATTGGAAAACTGAATGCATATATATAATAGTATCAGTCCCACTTGTGGGGTAATAAGGTCATAAACCCCCAAAAATTTAAACCCTCCATGGGTAAGCTTGTACACATGAGCAATACAAAGTCATTAGACCAAATGTAAAATACCACCTGTATATGCATGTCAACCAAGTGCAACAACCATAGCTTAATCAAATGTAGCAAGCACAAACAAATACAATCCCATGCATCATACTCATGATGCAATGACATGGTCACCCCTGACGCTAGTTAGCCATAGTCAAAGATCATATGTGAGGTTGAGTGGGTAGGGTTGTGACACTATACGCACTCGGCCATCACTGCTCCTGAGTGATTGAGTGAACAGGATGCTAGCGGAGGATCACCCTCCTACCCCAGGTCATATGGGGGAGCACCGCTCTCATCTCCTCGTATCATTAAAAAGAGGAGGGATCTCCGCCTACTATGACGATGCAGAAACCACTACCCCTGAGTGGCCAAGCGGAGCCCCGATAGAGCAACTGCACATACCCTCCTGATACCACTAACCCCTAAGTGGCAGTGTGTGCAGATCTAGATATGATTGACGATCCGTCTCAATCCTAAGGGAGCTAAGGGTCACCAGTTATGCAACAATACAAGGATGATGCATGACACTAACACATGCAACCCCCCCCCCCCCAATCATCGTCCATACCTCAACACGACATGCACTGGTCGAAAATCATGAATCATGGCCTAAGACTAAGCTACTAGGTATATCTCACTGCTTTGGATTGCAGTATGATTATTTCCTTATATTTGTTTATATCTCACTACTTGAATATTTAGTTGCTTGATCTTTGAGATATTCAGAATCATGTTAACACAGTCTCATTCGCTTGGATACTCTTACTCTATAGAGTACACACGTGTGATCGTGTGTATAGAAGTAGTGGTAGGACACATCATACCTAGAATTAGTGTTAGGTCATGATACATGATTGCGGACCTATGCATGCCATATCGTGGATAGGAGGATTAGCTGTTGGGTGTTGCATGAGTTAGTGTCATGTACTATCCTTGCCCTTGGCTTTCTTGTAGTTGAGATGGGTTGCCAGTTATATTAGATCAGCCCACACGGTCACTCATGGGTTACCTACTCAGTTGGGGAATCTTTAGCATACTATTTGACCTCGGTTACCTACTCAGTTGAGATTGTAGATAGGCATTGGTGGTTGACCTAGGTTGGAGTAGCGTTGCCCGCGATGGGACTGACTATTGAAAATAAAAAATGTTGGACCAGGTAGCAGACAAATTGAATCTGGGTTGACCGGCCCGGCCTCACGGAAGTTTCCCACCGGTCACTAGGGTAAATCGGGAAGCGCTTGCGGTGGGTAATCTAAAAGCCCAATGTCCCAAGGTTCGTGCCCCATTTGGAGGAAAAATTCCTACAAAATATGTCGTAGTTAGTGATCGAACCGCGGATGCCTGGAATAATGACTAGTCGTCTATTGAGAGTAGGAGTATTGGTTGTGTTGATGCAGTCTGGCCCTGATTGTTGTTTTGGTGTTGACACCAATTTTAGTTTAGGTGAATGATTATGATTGTGATTAAGCCCTGATCGGGGATCAGGCATGGTATGGAAAATCCTAGCTTGGAGGGCTAGGTGTGTGAAAAGTCTTAATTCGGAAGAGGTGGGTGAAAAGTCCTAGCTTGGAGGGCTAGGTGAAAAGTCCTAACTTGGAGGGTTAGGTGTAAATTCCCATCCTGGAGAATTAGGTGAAAAAGTCCTGGCTTGGAGGGTCAGGTCCTAGCTTGGAGGGCTAGGTTTGGAAAGTCCTAATCCGGAAGAGTTGGGTGAAAAGTCCTAGCTTGGAGGGCTAGGTCAAAAGTCCTAGCTTGGAGGGCTAGGTGAAAAGTCCTAACTTGGAGGGTTACGTGCAAATTCCCAACTTGGAGGGTTAGGTGAAAAATCCTTAGCTTGGAGGGCTAAGGTGGATGAAAACTTAGCTTGGAGGGCTAAGTTTGAGTCCCTGGATCGGTCTGGTGATCGATCAGGGAAGCTGGCACGCTGCTCTGTTGTGGATCGGTCTGGTGACCGATCCAGCAATGACTGATCGGTCTGGTGACCGATCAGGGAGCACACAGTGAGGTTGGGAACCTACTGTACTGCTCCTGATCGATCCGGTGACCGATCAGGGAGTGTGCGTTTCACCCACTGCTTGGCTCCTGATCGGTCTGGTGACCGATCAGGGAGCGAACAATGAGGTTGAGTTTCCTTGCTGATCTGCTTCTGATCGGTCTAGTGACAGATCAGGATCACTGTGCAGATCGTTCTGGAGAACGATCCAGCGTCGCAGGTTCCTCACTATGAACGATCAGGACGGAGATCGATCCACAACCTGGGATCGTTCAGGTGATCGATCCACAACCTGGGATCGGTCTGGTGATCGATCCAGGAGAGTCCCAAAGAAATCACGATTTCTAATTGAGCGTTGGAGACCGAACAGGACAGAGCCTGATCGGTCTGGTGACCGATCAGGAGGTGCTCTGATCGGTCCGGTGACCGATCACTTTAATTCAAATGCACTGTCAGACACTCTGATCGCGTCTGAACGTATTCGATTCTCTGCGCTTAACCTCTGATATATGATTTGCTGCATGATATACTGCTCTAACACTCTGATTAAGCTGCAGGTGACAGGGGAGGATTCAAACACTCAAGGAGAAGTCAATGGAGGCTTTCCTTGGAGCAGGTTTGTCCGTTTTCCATCTCAGGTTGCAACGGCCGGAGCTGCAGACTGGAGCTGCTGACTGAAGCTTGGCTGAGGGAGCTTAGGAAGTCCAGGGAGGGCTCAGTGGTAGCTGGCGTTGGCAGTGAGGCAGCTGGAGGCTGCAGGAGATGCTGTCACCTGGTGCTGAGTGGAGAAACAAAAGGGCGGAAGAAGGCTTCGTTGAAGTAGAGTTCGTGAACTGAGTTCTTGCCGTGCCTTGTGTTCTCCACATCTAGCTTGCACGCTCTGAAGTTTCATCCCCTTGAGCAAGCTACTGCAATATTGAAGCAACTCATTCAATACTCGAGCGGTTGAAGGAGAGAACAAGAGGCTTGGGGTCCGACAGTGGGAAGACACGAAGAAGGGTTTCTTGCGTGAGATCACCGCTGGGTGGAGCTCAGAAAAGCTTGCCGTGTTCTTGTCCTTGCTAAGTGCTTGAGTAAGATCCTTCTTGTTGTTTCATTGTACTTAAACTTAAATCTGTGATTGAAACGCTGTGGAGAGGTTTCTCCACTGAGAAGGAGGTTGCTTTCTATCCGGTGATAACCGGGGCTTGATCTGCCAATGATCAAGGGATCGTCCACCTTAAGGGCACGCCAAGGAGTAAGAGCAAGTTATCCCCGAACCTTGTAAACCCTCCTTGTTAGTGATCTTGCTAGTTGTGTTTGTTTGTCTTCATTTTCTGTGTTTGTTTTCTGCACTACTTTGCTTCCTGTGTTTCTTCCGCTGTGCTACTGATAAGGTTGAGTGCAGAAATTCAATAAGTGCCAAAGATCAAAGTGATTGGCTATATTCACCCCCCCTCTCTAGCCATCCGGTTTCCAACAGGTTGCACATGTATAAAACTGTGGACATTACTTAGCGTACGTGTTCAATTGTAGATAACCTCC
>JAGFNQ010001171.1:362228-385849 GCA_024364735.1 Boesenbergia rotunda
GCAGCAGCAGACTTGCTTCAAAAACTAGCTGGCAGATCAGGCTATGTGGGATACTCATGCATGGTGGGTGGTTCACCTAGCCTATGCCAGGGAGAACTCTAATGCAAAGTTAGATACAATTTATATAAATCCTATATAATGAGACCACCTTATCATTTGTTATTCTCTAGGTTTTCAAATTTTACAATGCCAGATGTTCAAAGCTTTAGACGAATGAGAACACCGGTCTTGTCCATGACCCTATTTTGTTTCAGCACTTTCTTCTTTTGCGGATTTGGCTCAATGTTGGACTCGGGATTTTGGGCCCTTTTATGAACAGTCTAGTTTTAAATACTAATACAAGGTGAAAGACAGGTTTAGTCCAAATCCTTTTTTTTTTTTTTGGAAAAAAAAGAAGCAGAAGGTAGATGTAAAAGAGTAACTAAATAAACAACTTATACCTTTCCAAATTTCAACATCCTCGGGAAGATTTTGGTAAACAGGTGTTGCAGACCAGACAAAGTAACCACCAGGCCGCAACAACCGATTCAATTCCAACAAAAGTTTGCCACCTATGATTTTTATGTTAGATCAAAAGCTGGTTATTAAGAAAATAGAATTGCACGCGCAAGACTTACTACCTTCTATGTGCCATGGTACCCTACAACGGGCACAGTGTACAACATCAAAAACTTTGCTTGGGAATGGAAGTCTTTGAGTTCCCATGACTGCTGATATAGCTGGAATTCCTCTCTCAAGAGCAAACTGCACTTGGGCTTCATGTTCATCTTTGGGTGCAAGTGACATGGTCAAGACATCTCTATCATAGTTGTAGCCACCAAAGCTAGCTACTCCACATCCAACATCTAAGATGACACGGGTTCGTTTCCCCCATGCAATATCAGGCCATGACTGCACTTTTAAGAGGAAAGAAAAGAATGCATTTAGTGACTGGATAATGTACATCTTCACCCCAATAGGAGAGCTATCAAAATTTCAATCATGAGAAACTAGCCATCCACGGGCCAATTATTTTTGATAAGAAAGATATAGGCCTATTAATTTCCTTGAATATTTTCTTTGTATAGGATCAAACAATGATAATAATTTACATGTACACTATCTTATGTAGCTTTTCAATGGCAGAAAAGGAGCCCCCAGGGCAATAGTGTAGCGGAAAGGCGACTAGTTGTCTCTCAAGCGTCCGCAGTTCAATCTCTAGCTACGTGGAATTTTGTAGGAATTTTTCCTCTAATGGAGTTCGTAACCGTGAGATATTGGGCTTCTGGACCGCTTGTTGCGAGCACTTCCCGATTTACCCTAGTGACCAGTGGGAAACTTCCGTGGGGTTGGGCCAGTCACCCAGGTTCGACGTTACCCAACCCGATTAATCATTTTTTCAATGGCAGAAAAGGAAAAAAAGATACATGTAGGGAACACCAAATATAGAGACACACCTTAATGTTATCTTCTTACAAATATGCCACAGAAAAAGAAGCTCATAAGTGTGGAAAGACTGATTACCAACAAATGAGAGGTTTACTTGACCAAAATTTAGAAGCATAAAATAATATGGTTCATGATAAGGATTTCAAGAGTAAGATACAAAAGATAGGGGAAAAAATCCAAGAGCATGCATTGAATTTGAATGAAAACTCACAGTACACTAATAAATAATTAGGTAGAAAGCAAAACTACAATTCATGTAAAAAATCGGTGTTATACCTCTTGGATGAAATCAATGTAGTGAAGTGCACCATGCTTAAATTGAGTTCCACCCCCAGGAAATGTGAGATACTCTCCTGTGACTTTCACCCAATTCTGGTGTCCTTTAACTGTTGCAAGCTTGGTCCGGGGAACATTGTTGTACCATATCTGTGGTTTCTCAGAGAAGAAAAAATGTTTATTGGGTCACACAAAGATAAAGAACCTAACAGAAATTGATGAGAATTGTTGGTAAGTTAGTACCTTCTCCCTGCTCATAGGCCACTTAATTGGTGGCTTGTATCCATCTGGAAGGGGAACAAGGCAAGTTGGTGCATTATCAGGACAGTGTCGCTCTCTGTGTTCATAATGTTTAGTGCTTCGAAGTTTCCTAATAGCTGCTTCATTGTCAAGACATGGGATATAATCTGTCCCAACCTTTACATCACACAGTTTCCAGCTGAATTCTACGTTTTGACCCTTGGAAGATGAAGTAGCTTGGGCATCCTTCTCATTCTTTGATTCCACAGCTTGAGTAGACCATGCTCCGTTCTCACTATTGGTCTCATTCAAAAGCTCTGACTGAGTCCCTAATGGAAAATTTTCATTCTCACCCTTGTCCTTGAGTTGATTATCTTCTTTGCCTTCTTTAGAGGATTGATCCACTTCTTCCTCTATTTCATTTGTTTGAGAACCAATTTTATTTTCATTTCTTTCATCATTGTTCTCAACCCCATCATTTTCTTGCCCACCAACTTCATCACTTGTGCCATCACCCTTTTCTGTATCTTTGTTTTCCTCAGTTGTTCGACTATCCTTAATGTCTTCGCCATCGCTACCGTCTGAAGAATTAGAATTATACTCATTATTACCATTATTATACCCTTTTGTAGGATCTTCATTTACTGAGTGTTCAGTCCTACCACTTGAAGTGTATTTAAAGCTAGCCGGAGAAGTTTCATCGCTCATGTTAGATTCAGTGTCAAGTGATAGAACCTCTTCTCTGGATTTAGTTGAGGATGTAATCATCCACACCCCAACTAAACAGAGGGCAACCAATACAGTCATAGTTGTGGCCGAACAGAATGATGGTGATGTCCTAGAATCCGTACGCGAATATTTCCCAGAAGCCATGTTGATAGCTGTAACAAAGTAACTGCAACCTATTGCATCAATAGTAAATGAGTTTTCGCACTTCACCAGTTAGACAAACATGCATCAAAAACTAAACGATAAACATATCGAAAAAATTATAAAATCAGCTAAACACAGTGGAAGAAGGGTATAATCGAATAGATCCACATCAATATATCATTCTTCTGCCAACTCACGTGCAACGAAGAAGAACCCGTGAATTCTTACAAACATTTAAGGAAAAACGAACAGCAAAGGCGCCCTGTATTACCAGTTCTCAATTTCTCGACAAAATACGCCTCGATCTTATACTCAGAAAACAGCAGTTGCCAGCAGATCCACAGCGAGTTATCAAACTCAAAATCTCACACTATTAAACAAAAAAGAACAACAAAAGAGGAAGCTCCTTAGAACTAAAAAAAGGAAAAAAATCTACGACAACGCTCACTCAGATTTAGAACCTAAATCCCTCCAAAAGATGTAGAATGCTAAAATTGAGGAAGCAAAAAAAACTACGAACGCGTACCTCTCTATCTTCTACGTAGCCCAAACTGATGGACGCGATGCGAGAGCTTCGAGATCTCTCGACCTCTCCCGCTGGAGATAGGTAAAATATATACATACACTCACTCAATAAAGCGAGGAAGCAAGTGTATTAATGATACCAGTCCACATTATAATGGAAGGACTTATCGATTTATCTACACATCTATAAAAAAAAAAATAATAAAAAATATGGTATGTGATATTAATTATTACAGTAATAGTGATAAATATGATGATAATTATAATCCAAATATAATAAATTTTTTGTAATTAAAAATCAATTTCTGATTTAACTGAGAAATCATTCCATTATTATTCTTCATTGTTATTTTTTATCGTCGTCATTAGGTATACATGCACGAGGAGAAATCAGCCAAGGGAATGCACCATTATATGATTACTCAGTTGTGTACCTTCGTTGTGATTCAGTAGTTTCGAGAGGGACAACCTTCAAATGTAGTGTAGACCAACCAATAACATGGATGGCTCGAAAGTATGTCCGGTTTCGACGAGAATAATTTGTCGTTTTTCGTTGGTGTCGCATAAGTTGTTTCTCCATCCGACGGTATACGAAAACAAAATGGGGGCTAGCTAGTGGAACCGTAACAGCAAATTTAACAGTGAGTCATAATTACTAAACTACCATGATGCCGAATTAACTATGATGCCGCTTCGAAAGCGATCGATGTTAAGGTCTTGTTGTAGTATTGGTCAAATACGGAGGGCGAAACAGTAAAGAAGATAGTGTCGGTGATCGGTGGCGAAGCCACTGCGGCTAAATGCGTTTGGTGGGCCGACACCGGTCCGTGAGAACGCCACTGAATGCTTGTTGTCTTTTGTATGGTCTCAGAAATATTCTTATTAATTTCACACACTATAAAATATCTTTTTATTAATATTTTATTATTTAAAAGTTTTGTTGAAATATTACCAATATATAAAAATAATATTAAAGTCATTTTTAAAAATTTTAAAGTTAATAATGCTTATTTTTTAAAAATATATATATATATTTGTATTACATTTAATAATTGTTTTAATAAAAAAATTAGATACATAAACTGTGCGCATTGTTGTATCTGGACATAAACAACAATAAAAGACTTTTTTTTTCTGAGTAAAAGATTATATTGTTCGTCTTAGATGACTCACTATCATCAAACACGGGATTTTAGGCCTTTGTGAATATACCAATGATGGCCCCTATTGATTTTGACATATAAAAAATTAAATATTAACAAAATTGTTTCAAAATGAAAAAAAAATCAAGATAAAAAAAAGAGAAATTTGCCAGTGATAATTTATTTTTCTATATAAAAAATGTTATGGTTGAAAATTTGAACAGAATGAAAAAGTTTAACAATTGAAAGTCGGGACTGGACATGCACTGTACGTCTTTACTTAATATTCTATAAAACTCCATTTTAAATATTCATTATTTGAAGAATATAGGCAGTAAAAAAATATAATCATCTCTGCTGCTCCTTAAGATAGCCCCCTGACTTTTTGAAAGATAAGTAAATTATGGAGAACTTCATTCGATAAAAATATATCCCCTTACCATCTTAGTAGAAAAAATAATAATATTTCACTATACAAAATGATTCAGGAATACTTCTCCTGTATATTAAACAAATAGTTTAATATTTTCAAGATATTGCATATTTGCCTCCGAAAAATGATACAATGGTAAAATCTTTCAATAAATAATAAAAAAAAATTAAATTTGAATCTCAGTTGTGGTATATTATTATAAGAGATTTTTTTTTTACCATAAAGAAGCGAGCTTAATAATATTGACTATCTAGATGGGTTTTCATTAGTACTTTATGATTTATTTTGATGATCGAAAGGAAATTTTTATGGGCCGAGCTGATTATCGTTAAGATTAGTGGATTCAAAAAAAATATCAAGATTATCAAAAGAAAAATATTGTATATTTATCTTTCATAATTATTTTCTCAAATGTTATATGATATATAATGGCTTAGTGCACAAATTGACTAGATTATTCCTTGAATAAATTTGATAGACTGATTAGTGTATTTTATATAGAATTTTTATTAGCAGTTTATATTCATCTTGTAGTATTTTAAGAGTATACATTGCATGGTTTATTCTGATCTTTTGATATTATTTTGATATATTCTTATTGGGAGATATGCTCTTGTGCTTTTTTATTAAATAGGATGAAAAATCAGAGTTATAATTGTTAATGCAATCTGACCCTGATTGTTATTTTAGTGTTGACACCAATTTTAGTTTAGGTTGATGATTATGATGATTATGATTAAGTCCTAATCGGGGATCAGGCAGGGTATGGGAAATCCTAGCTTGGAGGGTTAGGTATTGGAAAATCCTAACCTAGAGGGTTAGGTGTGGAAAATCCTAGCTTGGAGGGCTAGGTGTTGAAAAGTCCTAATTCGGAAGAGTTGGGTGAAAAGTCCTAGCTTGGAGGGCTAGGTGAAAAGTCCTAACTTGGACGGTTAGGTGCAAATTCCCAACTTGGAGGGTTAGGTGAAAAATCCTTAGCTTAGAGGGCTAAGGTGATTGGAGCCCCTGGATCAGTCTGGTGACCGATCAGGGAGTTGGCACGGTGCTCCTTCGTGGATCGGTCTGGTGACCGATCCAGCGATGACTGATCGGTCTGGTGACCGATCAGGGAGTATGCGTTTCACCCATTGCTTGGCTCCTGATCGGTCTGGTGATCGATCAGGGAGCAAAGAGTGAGGTTGAGTTCCCTTGCTGATCTGCTCCTGATCGGTCTGGTGACCGATCTGGCTCACTGTGCAGATCGTTCTGGTGAACGATCCAGCTTCGCGAGTTCCTCACTAAGATCGATCAAGACGGAGCCTGATCGGTCTGGTCATGATCTGATCGGTCTGGTGACCAATCAGGAGGCTCCCTGATCGGTCCGGTGACCGATCAGGAGGTCTGGACTGTGAAGCTCAGAAATCGCCCGATAATAGGGGTGGATCGGTCTGGTGACCGATCCACAACCTGGGATCGGTCTGGTGATCGATCCAGGAGAGTCCCAAAGAAATCGCGATTTCTAATTGAGCGTTGGGAACCGATCAGGACGGAGCCTGATCGGTCTGGACCCAGCCTGATCGGTCTGGACCCAGCCTGATCGGTCTGGTGACCGATCAGGAGGCTCTCTGATCGATCCGGTGATCGATCACTTTAATTCAAAATGCACTGTCAAACGCTTTGATCGCGTCTGAACGTATCCGATTCTCTGCGCTTAACATCTGATATATGATTTGCTGTGTGATATGCTGCTCTAACACATTGATTAAGCTGCAGGTGACAGGGAAGGATTCAAACACTCAAGGAGAGTCAATGGTGGCCTTTCCTTGGAGCTGGTTTGTCCGTTTTCCATCTCAGGTTGCAACGGCTGGATCTGCAGACTGGAGCTGCTGACTTGAGCTTGGCTGAGGGAGGCTCAGGAAGTCCAGGGAGAGCTCAGTGGTAGCTGGCGTTGGCAGGGAAGCAGCTGGAGGTTGCAGGAGATGGTGTCACCTGATGCTGAGTAGAGAAACAAAAGGGCGGAAGAAAGCTTCTTTGAAGCAGAGTTCGCGAATTGAGTTCTTGCTGCGCCTTTGGGTTCTCCACAACTTGCTTGCGTGTTCTGAAGTTTCATCACCTTGAGCAAGCTACTGCAATCTTGAAGCAACCATTCATTACTTGAGCGCTAGAAGGAAGGAATAAGATGCTCCGAGTCCAACAGTGAGAAGACACGAGGAGAAGGCTCTTGCGTGAGATCGTCGCTGGGTGGAGCTCTGAGGGAGCTTGCTGTGTTCTTGTCTTTGCTAAGTGCTAAGTAAGATGTTTCTTTGTGTTTCATTGTGCTTAAACCTATATCTGTGATTGAAACGCTGTGGAGAGATTTCTCCACCGAGAAGGAGGTTGTCATCTATCCGGTGTTAACCGGGGCTTGATCTGCCGACGATCAAGGGATCGCCCACCTTAAGGGCACGCCAAGGAGTAGGGGCAAGTTATCCCCGAACCTTGTAAACCCTCCTTGTTAGCTATCTTGCTAGTTGTGTTTGTTTGCCTTCGTTTTCTGTTTTTGTTTTCTGCACTTCTTTGTTTCCATTGATTCTTCTGCTGTGCTACAGATAAGTTTAAGTGCAGAATTCGATAAGTGCCTAAAGTCCAAGTGTTTGGCTATATTCACCCCCCCCCCACACTCTAGCCATCCGGGTTCCAACAATAATGAAGTTAAAAGAGCCTCAGAACCAAGACGTAAAACAAAAAAAATACTTAGGTCGTATCCCAAGATACGGACATATTCCTAGGAATGAAAGGAAGGAAAGATGGAGTGACCGTGGTCTTTCCAGAACTACACATGGGTTAATCATGTGTTTTACACATGACTTTATTCCATTTGAGCTGAGGCATGGCCTGATTGTGTGTTTTAAAAATGGTAATGTATGTAGGTTATGTATATTTTTATGTAGTTTTTGGCGCTCATTCACTTATTTTTCGTAGATGCAATTTATGTCATCATGCTCTATTTTATTCTTTTATCAGTATGTGTGCTCTTTTTTGTTTGGAGATTTGCTCTTTGCTTGTTTTGATAGACAAGACGCGATACGAAGAAAAAATAAAGCAAAATGAGGCAAAAATGGACGTCAAAGCAAACCATCAGCCTAGGTCGTGCCAACCGGCATTGCTGTGTGGTTCTCGTTGAAAGCCACCCTCCCTTGGTCGTGCCATTGACACGGTTGTGTGGCTCTTGTCGAGACCTTTCCATGGTCGTTCCATTTAGCACGACTGTGTGGCTCTCGTCGAGAGCCACCCCCACATGGTCATGTCTCTTGGAGCTCAAGGATGCCACTGTTAGTAGAAGCCCTTTAACTAATTATGTAATGATTGACTAGAGACTTTTTGTATCATATTTAATCATTAATAAAGACATGTTTGGTTATTATACTTTATATTTGTGCTAAATAACTATGTACAATAATGTCCTTGAGTAGTAGGTTCTTATCTACATTATATCGATTGGTTGAATCGATAGTGAGATAATGTAGAGAACACTACACTAAACCATTCCTAGTCAAGCATTAATATTCAAGGACAATATTAATGCATAGACACTAGCATGTAGGTCAATTGATGACTTGAGCTCACAAGTCGTAGATATATGATATTAAGTTGATACATGAGTATACATTAGAGAATGTGTACTGAATTGACCCGCTATGAGAAAGTTTCATAGATTGTCATATGAGTATCATAAACTTTCTTATGTGACTATTAGTATGAATAGTTCTTAGACCTGAAGTCACTACGGTTCCCTACATAAGGAGTTATGTACTTTGGTATCGTCAAACGTCACTCGTAACAGGATGGACTATAAAGGCGATCACTGGGTATGTAATGAATTATGCAGAGGGATGTGAGTGATGTAGATGAGATCTATCCCTCCCATATGATGGGAGTGTTATCTGTGGGCCCCTTGATCGAGTAGGACTATTAAAACGCATGACCATGCTCAAATGAGTCAATATAAGATATTGATCTCATTTGTTTGAGTGAGTACTCAGGGATCAAGAACACACAATGATTGAACGAGGATGACACGGTCTATGCCTCATTGGTTAATCTAGATATCGAGAATGGAAGGACAAAGTCATATATTATCATAGTCACTGAGGTTAAGTCAGATCTCGATTTCTCGTCACTTGGGTAGCAATGATGTATTGCTAGATGTCGCTCATTGCTTATGTGTCTAAAGCGGTTTAGACACATTGCCAACGTTACGAGAACCTACTGAGTCACACACTAAGGACACGATGCTTCGGAGATTAATTGATCTTAATTTGACTAAGATTTGATCCGAATTGGATTAATTGAGTTAGACTCAAGTGAATTCAATTGGATTATGGGATTGAGATCTAATTTGAGTTTGACTCATTTAGATTAGACTCATCCACATTTGAATGAGATATTAATTTATTAAAATATTTAATAAATTAATAATAGAGGAAGATGAAAAGTTTCTCTTCATTATATGAAGAGAAGTTGAAGAGCCAAATGAGAAAATGTGCTCTAAGTTGGTTTTTATTAGCATTAATAGAGGGAAGCTAAAGGGACAAAAACTCTTCCCATTCATGGCATGAGTATAAAAGAGTTTTTCTTGTCACTTGTTTGATGATCTTGTCATTCTTCCTTCCCTTCCTTCTCTTAGCCAAAATCCATCTTCTCCCTCTCCTTCTTGTTTTGTGAATATCTTCTTACGGCTAGCACCACAAAGGTGATTCGTCTCTGAAGCTTGAGAGATCATGTTCATATGGATACGCATAGATGCACGGACACTTGAACGTGCAAAAGATTCGACATACCTCGGACAAGCGGGATAAGCGAAGGGCATGCGCCAAAGCTATACCTATACGATAGGAATTTGTAACTTAACTTTGTATGAGTTTTCTTTCGCATAGATCGCTCGTGGGATCTATTATTTCCACTATGATTTTTGATTATTTTTGCCCATAGATCCCTACAATGGTATCAGAGCCACTTGCGAAAGATCATACAAAGTTTGGAAAAACTTGTATATGTAATATAGAAGTAGGACATAATTTTGTTATGGATTGTATAAAGTATGAGCATTTGTTGATATACAAAAGTTTGTGTTGATCAAACTAAAAGTCCATAGCATTATCATATGAATATGAAAGTGTGCTATGTTCCGATTGTACTCAACAAATTTTATAACATATGATTTCGGCACATGAGCATTTTACAATTATAATTAAAATTGATGTCTTAAATCTATTGTGTGTGATTAATGACATGGTGCATGGTTATGGCCTTAACCCCAATATGATTGGATGTATATGTGTGTATGTGCATGTTGTAATGTAATTTATAATACGATCTACGTGTCGTGCCTTATCTCTATATTTCTAGTTGTAAAATAGATTTAGACTCGAATGTAACTTGAGTTTTTCTAATTTGTAATGCACAAAATGTGGAGTGGAATGCCCATTGAAGAATGAAGTTACAAGAAGGAAGTCGACGACACATGACAACCGAATGATGCACTTGGAGAAGATGTTATCCCTAGGTTAACCATCGATTTTCTCATTAGCTTGAGAAGATCGTAGTATGCATATCAAAACCATGTCACATTTTACCGCTTATATGTTAATATATGCAATGTGTGTATGTGATGCATGATTAGATAAATATTTATCTTAATTAAGTCAACTCGATATGTCGACCAAAGTTTGGTACTTATAAACTACCTCGATCATTTGTTGTTGGGTTTGCCAAAGCAAAGCGACACATTTTATCTTGGTAGAGTGTGAGAGGATAATTGTGATGCCCCGCTATCGAACTTTAGGTGAGACTTAACTAAGTCACCTCAATTGGATTGAGAAACTTAGAGGCATATCCCAAAATTTAGGAAAACTGGGTAAGAGAACAATTATATAATGTCTTGGGTGATTAGCCAAAGCTAACTCAAGATGGTGTGTAATGTGGATCTTGACCCTTTATTTCCAAGAGTTGCATAAGATGTAATTGGTAAAATATTATCTACCTAATTATATTAAGTCTTGGGCGATTAGCCAAAGCTAACTCAAGATGAGGTATAATATGGATCTTGTCCGACATGAATGTAGTCGTTATTTGGTTTGGAGCTAGTAGCGTGGGCAAATTGAGTTTGCCTACATTCATGACTAGCCCCTACCAATGCTCTACAATTCATTGGGAGTGTCATTTAATTAAAGATCTAATTAAATGATCTAGATATGATACTTATTTCTGCATATTTTACTGTTATAGATCACCATATCATCTAACATGTCAAATACTCTCTCTCTGCGATCCATCCTTGAGAAGGACAAGCTCAACAGAGCTAATTTTCTGGACTGGTACAGAAATTTGAGGATCACCCTCAAACAAGAACGAAAACTGTACGTCCTAGAGCAACATCTTCCAGAAGCATCTATTACTACCACCACTCGCGTCGAAAAGGATGCTTAAAAGAAGCATCAGGATGATGCACTTGATGTATCATGCCTCATGTTTACCACCATGTGTTGGGACTGGGTGCATGTTGACATGGATGCGGGTTTGTAATTTTAAAATTAATTACGTGCAGCGGAAGGTTTAGCATAAATAATTTCTCTAAATCATTTAACCACACATCTAAGCATGCAATTTTATCTTGTGTAGACATGATCATATATTTAAAATTTTGCAGAAACATAAACTAATTTACGTATTACCTCGCGTAACTCGAAGGAAGGGACGAGATCCAACCGTAAGCGTCCCTTGGAAGCTCCGCCTCTATTCGCGTCCACGCCGAGTATCTTCGGGATAACTTCGCAAAGCCACGAGTTTCGTGTTCTCGAGAACTACAAGATTCTCCGAGAAAGCGACGAGAAAAACCAAGAGAGAAGTCGAAAGACTAACCACAAAAGGATAGCCGGCTGGTGCTCCTTCTTGGGGCTGGTTGGCGCACGGCAAGAAGGGGAGAAGAGAAGGAGAGAAAGAGAGGGAGAGAGCCTATGCTGTAACGCCCGCCCTTATATCTACTCTCGGGGCGGGGTTACGTACTACTCATTCATATAATTTTTTTTTAAAAGAAAAACATAAGTGCTAAGCATATTAATCAGTGCATGCAAATTATCTATCATGCTTTAATCATCCTTTAAAAGCATAGTCATATGTTTCCATGCATAATATTAGTTCATGAAATTGAATCTAAGGAAATCTAGAACCCTATGTGAAATATCTTACATAAAAGTTGTCCTATAACATGCTAGGTTCACAAGTAGTTCAACTCATAACTTAATCAAATATAAGAGTAATCACTAACATTCTTTATCAAGAAACATTAACATAAGCATATTTAAGTAGATATAGAATCATTCTTTCCTGAGCCACCACCCCACACATCTTCAGCCCTCCTGCCTCTTCCTTTAGCTCAAGTGTTCCTTACCTTTATCTGCAGCATAAGACAACCCATAACTAGTAAGCACAAAAGCTTAGTAAGGATCCAGTCCTACTCGCAAAATCCATACGAAAGCATACAACATGTACACATAACATGACATAGGCATGAGTTCATCATAGCATACTAAACATCGAAGTTTCTAAGCATGCTGTATATAGTATTTTAAGCATACCCATCACATGTAATAAATGTTTTCAAAACAGTTCCATAAAGGTATTACTTAAAAATACATCCATATCATATAGGGCCCAGTTGTGTACCACATGATGCACGTTCCCTAATGAGTTGGGGTAGCGAGCCACCAATCCCATTAGAGCAGGACCCTTACGTCCTACCGGAGCCATGACCTTAAGTTAACATGCACCCCGGATTTGTTTAACGACCCCTCTTACGAGTCGGATACACAACTTACAAAGTAAAATACTTATCATGTCTTTACATATATATGCTAAGGATGTACTCCAATTTCACTGCTCAAGGGACACCCACTTTTCCTGGGTGTTTCTGTTCCCATAGGGGCACACCTCACAACATAAGGGTGTTCTGGATCCCATACTTAGTGGAGTATCCTTTCAAGCATTTCATCATACATATCACATGAAATCTCATAAGGGTGCCCCATGGGCCATAAGACATGCTCATACATACATCATAATTCGACCACTTAAACATACTTTAGATATGACAAGATTTGGTTACATAGATCATACTCATATCATAGGAAGTAGTAGCATGCTAACAGTTAAGGTGATCAGACATTCCATTTAAACACCACGTGCATATACATGTCATAGGAAGTGGTAGCATGCTAACAATTAAGGTTTCAAATCAACCATTTCATTTAACACCACATGCTTATACATATAATCATCCCCAAACAGAAGCATATCTCATAGGGTAATTTAACCTTCACAAACCCTAATCCTAGTGGGTTGGCCGAAACATCAAGGGTAGGGAAAAATTAGGGTTTTTGCATTGAACATTCACACAGACATTTATACAAACACCTTGTATACAATATCATATAATATACTAAGCATGAATATATTCTAGGCTAATTCAACCCTCACTAACCCCAATTCCATGCTTTGGCCGAAACCCATCCAAACCCTAAACCTTAGTTTTTGTCATCACAAAATGAAGGGTCACAACATATGTGTATACCCTAAGTTCCAAGGGTTCTTCTCATGTATCAAAGAGTAGCCAAAGGCTTCCCTTGGAAGGTGGCCGAACCCTATACAAGGACCAAACCCTAAGTTTTGTTCACCACATTTAGAAGGATACAACATACACATATACCCTATGTTCCAAGGGGTCTACACATGTAACAAGAAGTAACCCAAAGCCTTCCCCAAGGGGGGTGGCCGAAACTCACTCAAGGGAAGATTCCCATTTTCGAAACCAATAAAGAGAAAGAAGATCATACAATAACCATTACACTGCAGGCGAGGGGATACTTACATCCTTTTGCTTGAATTTCTCCTTCTCTTACCCCTTAGGGTACCCTTGAAGAAGAAGAAGATGAGTGTTTCCTTTGTTAGCCTTCTCTAGCACTCTTGGCCCTAGTAGAGGGCAAGGTCCTTGTAGAATTCTTCTTCCTTCCAATTCCCTAGGGTTAGAACCCTAGGGTTGTGTTTCTTTTTCGAAAATGAAAAGGGAGAAGGAAGGGCTCTAGGTTTCGAAATTTGAGTGGGGAAGAAGAAGAAGAAGTGTAACTTCTTTTCCCTCTCTTATTTATACTCTTATCATGAAAAGACATGTCTCTTCGCTTCCCTAGATTTAACAAGAATGTTTCTTATTCTCTCTACAAGAAACATGGCTTGGTTCATTGGTTATGACATGGTTAATGCAACTAGGAGGTTCAAGGTTCAATCCTTGCTTCCTCCTTTCTGCCTCTTCTTTTTATCACAATTTGTACTAATCCATATCAAAGCCCACTAAGCCAAGCCCATCATGAAATTTCATAATAATAATAATATTTCATGGTTTCATAATATTTCATAATATTAATAATATTTCATGAATTTCATAATATTTCATATCCATGAATTCATAGTATTTCATAATATTCCATAATAATATTTCATGAATTTCATAATATTTCTTATTCATGAATTCATAATATTTCATAATATTTCATATGGGAAAATTTTGGGGCGTTACAATCCTCCATACCTTATAAAAAGTTCGTCCCGAACTTTAAAATAATTCCGGATACTTTAATCGTATTGCCTCCTCTCGTTCTCACGTGGCTTCTTCGAATTGTTCGTTCCGCCACAGAACCTTTACTAAGGGTACTTCCTTGTTCCTTAGCTTTTTGACTTCCCGGTCTAAGATCTGAATAGGTCGGTGTTCGGAACTTAAGTTCTCTTGATCTTGTACTGGTTGGGGCTCTATCATCTGATTCACATCAGAGGTACATTTCCTGAGCATTGATACATGGAATACATTGTGGATAGCCGACATTTCTGGCGGTAACCCTAGTTCGTAGGCCACCTTGCCTACCCGTTTCAGGATTTGATACGGTCCCACATATCTCGGGCTCAGTTTCCCTCTCTTCCCGAATCTTATCTCACCCCTTTCATAGGGGCTACCTTAAGGAATACTGAATCCCCAACCTCAAACTCTAGTGGTCTGCGTCGCTTATCAGCGTAGCTTTTCTGCCGACTCTGAACAGTCTCTATCCTCTGGCGGATATTCTTTATAGCCTGAGTGGTTTCATCTATAATATCCGTCTGGAGTCCCATCTCCTTCTTTTTACCACTCTCAAGCCAACATATAGGAGACCTGCATTTTCTTCCGTACAGAGCTTCATACGGTGCCATCCCGATAGTAGCCTGATAACTGTTGTTATAAGCAAACTCTGCCAGGCTCAGGTATCGACACCAGCTTCCCTTGAAGTCCAAGGCATAAGCCCGTAACATATCCTCTAATATCTGGTTTACTCTTTCAGTCTGCCCGTCAGTCTGGGGGTGAAAGGCAATACTAAATTTCAGCTTTGTGCCAAGAACCTTCTGCACGTGTCCCCAAAAATCTGAAGTAAATCGACCATCCCTATCTGAGATAATGGTCTTGGGAACCCCGTGTAGTCGGGTAATTTCCTTGACGTACAGTTGAGCCAACTGCTCTACTGAGTAGGTCATCCTGATAGCCAGAAAATGGGCAGACTTGGTTAGCCTGTCCACAATAACCCATACACCATCATATCCGTTTGTCGTTCTAGGCAACCCAGAGATGAAATCCATGGAGATGTCTTCCCATTTCCACTCAGGAATAGACAGGGGTTGCAACACTCCTCCAGGCCTCTGGTGTTCTACTTTGACCCTCTGGTGTTCTACTTTGACCCTCTGGCAGGTCAAACACATACTAACATAGTGAGTTACATCCCGCTTCATACCGGACCACCAAAACTTGCTCTTCAGATCTTGATACATCTTGGTAGACCCAGGATGCATCGCATAAGGTGTTCCGTGAGCTTCTTCCAGGATTCTTGTCCGCAAGTACGAGTCGTCGGGAACACATAATCGATCCCGCAGATATAAGATTCCGCTGTCTGAAATCCGAAATCCATCGTCCTTGCCTTCGAGAACCTCTTGCTTGATTCTCTGAAGACTCGGATCATGATTCTGCTTTTCCAGAATATCGCCGAACAATATCGGCGCAATCATCAGGGTGGACAGCTGTCCTGATATGATTTCAATCCCATAATTCATAATTTCTTCCCCTAAGGGTTGTGACAAAGCCGACAAAGATATTAAAGCAGCACATGATTTTCTACTGAGAGCATCGGCTACCTTGTTGGCTTTTCCCGGATGGTACAGGATCTCACAATCATAGTCCTTGACCAATTCGAGCCATCTGCGCTGTCTCATATTCAGATCTTTCTGGGTGAAGAAATACCACAGACTCTGGTGATCTGTATAAACTTTACACTGAGTTCCATATAGGTAGTGCCTCCATATTCTCAGTGCAAAGACTACTGCTGCTAACTCTAAGTCATTGGTAGGGTAGTTTCTTTCATGTTCCTTCAGTTGCCTAGAGGCATAGGCAATCACCTTCCCATTCTGCATAAGCACAGCTCCGAGTCCCAGTTTGGACGCGTCGCTGTACATATCGAAACCCATATCGCTCTCGGGAAGAGTCAATATTGGAGAGCTAGTCAGCCTCCTTTTCAGTTCAGTAAAGCTCTTTTCACATTCCTCCATCCATACATATTTCTTGTCTTTCTTTGTAAGAGCTGTCATAGGGGCTGCAATTCGAGAGAAGTTCTCTACGAATTTTCTGTAATAGCCTGCTAGCCCGAGGAAACTTCGAATTTCACTAGCATTCTTGGGTCTAGTCCAGTTACTTACAGCTGCGATTTTAGTCGGGTCCACCATTACTCCTTCCTTGGAGATAACATGTCCCAAGAATGATACTTGATCGAGCCAGAACTCGCATTTGGAAAATTTAGCATACAGTTGTTCCTTCTGAAGAATCTGTAGTACTATACTCAGGTGCTCAGCATGTTCTTCGGGAGTTCTCGAATATATAAGTATATCGTCGATAAAGACGATCACAAATCTGTCGAGGAATGCCAAGAATACCCGATTCATTAAGTCCATAAACATAGCTGGCGCATTGGTAACTCCAAATGGCATCACTACGAACTCATAATGTCCGTATCTGGTTCGGAAAGTCGTCTTCGGTATATCCTCATTTTTCACCCTGACTTGGTGATAACCCGATCTTAGATCAATCTTAGAGAAAACTGTGGCTCCCTTCAATTGATCAAATAGGTCATCTATCTTGGGTAGAGGGTACCTGTTCTTGATAGTCACATTGTTCAGCGCCCGATAGTCGATACACATTCGCATCGACCCATCCTTCTTTTTCACGAACAGTACGGGAGCTCCCCAGGGGGAATGACTAGGGCGGATGAGTCCCTTGTCAAGGAGCTCTTGTAACTGTCCCTGTAATTCCTTTAATTCTGTCGGCGCCATACGGTACGGTGTCTTAGAAATGGGGTTAGTACCATGAACCAACTCAATTGCAAATTCTATATCTCTTTCGGGTGCTAACCCTGGTAAGTCATCGGGAAATACCTCTGGGTAATTGCATACTACTTTGACGTCTTCTAGCTTCGGGCCCTCTGTAGGACTGGTATCAATCACATGAGCTAGAAATCCAGAGCATCCCTTTTCTAACATCTTCCTTGCTTTTAGAGCCGACAAGAATTTGCTTGTCCTCTTCTTCGGCTCTCCGATAAATTCGAATAGAATTTCCGCCTCTGGTCGGAAGATAACCCTTCGTTTACGGCACTCAATAGAGGCGCCATATTTGTTCAAGAAATCCATGCCCAATATCACATCATAATCTGACATATCAAGCACTATCAGATCGCAGTAGAGTTCCCTATCTACGATTCTGATTGGTGCGGCACGTAGCATTTGGGTAGAGGGCATCACCTCACCCGAGGGCGGTGTTGTCAGAAATTTGCAATCTAAATCTTGCAGTGACATATCCTTTCCTTTGGCATATTGCATGTGTTGGGACCGGGTGCATGTCGATAAGGATACGAGTTGGTAAAATTTTAAATTTTTACGTGCAGCGGAAGAATTTGCATAAAATAATTTTCTAAATTATTTTAACTTCGTATCTAGCATGCAATCTTATGGTGTGTTGACATAATCATAAAATAAAACTTTGCGAAAAAGTAAACTAATTTACATTATACCTCTCGTAACTCGAAGTAAGGGACGAGATCCAACCGTAGCGTCCCTTAGAAGCTCCGCCTCTATTCGCGTCCACGCCGAGTTCTCTTCGGGATGACTTCGCAAAGTCACGAGTTTTGTGCCGACGAGAACTACTAGATTCTCTATAGGCACAACAAAGAAGATCAAGAGAAGAAAAGGAAACTAACCAACGAAGTAACGGAATCGAATTCCGAGAGAGAGGGAGATGTGATCGCTTCTTCTTCTTCTTGGTTGGTTTCTTCTTCTCCTTGAAGCTCACGGCAACACCTTGCCTTGGTGTAGGTTGGGCGCCAGCCCTAATGGAGCTAGGGTGGCCGCCGGCCCTAATGGAAGAGAGGGGGAAGGAGGAGAGAAGAGAAGAGAGAGAGGGAGAGCTCTATTTCGATTATCAAAATCTTAGGAATCCAAGGCTTGCCTATGGTTCCTTATATAGTTGCTTCTCCCTTACCAAGTCTCCTCTTAACCGAATTAACGGAATTAGTTATCATAAGAAATTTATCCCATAAATTCTCTTATGAATTATTCCGTTTAAACCAAGTTTTATTATAACTAACTTTATAATAAAACTAATTAGTTATCATAAGAAATTTATCCTATAAATTCTCTTATGAATTTTATTATAACTAACTTTATAATAAAACTAATTAATTAGCATAAGAAATTTATCCTATAAATTCTCTTATGAATTTTTCCGTTTAAACCAAGTTTTATTATAACTAACTTTATAATAAAACTAATTAGTTATCATAAGAAATTTATCCTATAAATTCTCTTATGAATTTTATTATAACTTTTATTATAAAACTAATTAATTATCATAAGAAATTTATCCTATAAATTCTCTTATGAATTATTCTGTTTAAACCAAGTTTTATTATAACTAACTTTATAATAAAACTAATTAATCTCTCCTTTTATTATGGAATAAATTTTATAAGAAATTTATAATCTTTCTTATTATGAAAAAATCAATTCATAATTGATTTTATAAAATTAAAATAAACCAATTTATGGATTAATTTAACTTCCATAAAAAAGAATAAATTTCTATAAATTTATTTATATAAATTTCTTTATACAAATTTATTTATCCATAATTTATAAAATAAATCACGCTAGATTTACTTTATTAATTAAACCAAAATTAATTGGTTTTCTCCCCAATAAGTGGCCGGCCAACCAAGGAGGGTTGGCACCCTCTTTGGCCGGCCCAAACCGAGCCGAACCAACGCGAATTAAACTCATTTAATTCGCCCAAAAAGCCTTCAAAAGACTTAGCCATTTTTAGCTTCCATTGCACTTCTGATTAACTCAGATTCGACTTATTTCTCTTGATCGAAAAATCTAATTTTCAACTCGTTTTAAATCCCTCGGATTACTCGTAGTGCGTGTGACTAAATAGGCTTTCGATTTATGTTGGCCGTCTATAATCAACAAATTATAGAACGATCATGAGTGGCACCTAGTAGTACATCATGATCCCCAATTAATCGAAAGATCAACGGTTTGACCTCAGAAGAAATTATTCTGAAACCCTTGAGTAGCTCTAATGAATCGTGCCCCATTCCCTTCACCATCTTATACCTACTTGGTTCAGGACACGGTCTATTTGTGTCAGTCCCCACTAGGCTGACTACGTCACACCTAGCCCAAGTAATGTCTTTCTCGTCCTTTGGATTTCTAATTACTCTCATGTATTTTAGAGACTCGCACTCCAAACATGATATACTCTGGCCAGAGGTTTTGAGTAACAATCCGACGATAGGCCTGGGTATACATCTCCTCGCAAGGAGTGGTGAATCCTTTGTAGGCTGTTCAAACATCTTCGGGCACATCGGTTTATACCCAATCATCCTGGGTCCACACCTCCTTGAAGATGCTTGCTTAAGATGTTAAAGTATAAGTCTCCATGACCAAGATGACTTGAACACCGCAAGTCAAAGGAACATCGCACTTAAGCCGCAGTATGAACTTCATTGACATATCTATATAGATAACCATATGAAGTCTTACAGATAGTCACTCCAATGAACTAGTTCCCTTAACTAGCATCCATGTTTATCTCCGGACATCCCAATGTCACCAGCCAGTGAGAATCAGCTGATTAGAGAATAACCCATGCTAGTCTCAACAGAATTGATAGTGTCCGTATTTATCAATTCATCGACTAGGGATATTTTCAATACTTCACATTTGCACATTTAGAGATAATCACTAGTTGTGATCCCATCACAAATTCTCTTATGCTGTGAGTTGTATTGCGGACATTCAGTAGATGAGTTTAAGATCCCAATCAAATACAAACATGTATACTCAAATTGTGAATTATCATTTATTAAAATAAATGTTTACAATCATAAGGCGATTGCCTTAGGACACTTCTCTCATATCACTAACAAACTCCCACTTGGCCTAATGCCAATCGCTACGGTATCCAATACCACAGGCTCTAACATGACCCTCAAACTTGTTTTGAGGCAAGGCCTTAGTTAAAGGATCCGCTAAATTCCTTTCAGTGGGAATTTTCTCAATTTGTATGTCATTCCTACTTATAATCTCTCTGATCAGATGATAGCGGCGAAGCACGTGTTTGGATCGCTGATGAGACCTTGGTTCCTTTGCTTGTGCAATAGCTCCATTGTTGTCGCAGTAAACCGGCACTGCTTCATCAATGGTTGGAACCACACCAAGTTCGGAGACGAACTTCTTGATCCAGACTGCTTCCTTTGCTGCTTCCGAAGCTGCGATATACTCCGCTTCCGTGGTAGAATCCGCTACGGTGTCTTGTTTGGAACTTTTCCAACTTATTGCGCCTCCATTCAAAGTAAATACGTATCCAGACTGCGATTTGGAGTCATCCTTATCTGTCTGGAAACTGGCATCTGTATACCCACGTATTACCATATCTCCTTCTCCATATATTAGGAATAATCCTTAGTTCTTCTTAAGTACTTAAGGATTGTCTTAACAGCCGCCCAATGATCCATTCCTGGATCCGACTGGTATCTGCTTGTGACGCTCAAAGCATACGATACATCGGGCCTAGTACATAACATAGCATACATGATAGATCCTATCGCGGATGCATAGGGAATCTTTTCATGCAAATCCTCTCGTCTTCTGTGCGCGGACACATAGACTTTGAAAGGTTGATCCCATGCCTGATGGGAAGGTAACCTTTCTTGGATTCCGACATGCTTAACCTTTTTAGCACTCGGTCTATATATGTAGACTGCGAAAGACCAAGCAACCTTTTCGATCTATCTCTATAGATTCTAATCCCAAGGATATAAGTTGCTTCTCCCAGGTCTTTCATGGAGAAAGTTTTGGACAACCAAATTTTAACTGTCTGTAAGACTGATATATCGTTTCCTATAAGTAAGATGTCATCGACATTAATACTAGGAATACGACTGCACTCCCACTAACCTTCTTGTACACACAAGGTTCGTCAGGATTTTGTGAGAAATCAAACTCTTTGATTGACTCATCAAAACGGATGTTCCAGCTCCTAGATGCTTGCTTCAGTCCATATATGGATCGTCGAAGCTTGCATACTTTGGTTTTATCAACCGATGTGAAACCTTCTGGTTGTATCATGTATACATCTTCAAGTAGGTTTCCGTTAAGGAAAGCTGTTTTCACATCCATTTGCCATATCTCATAATCATAATGAGCTGCTATGGCTAGGAGCATCCGAATGGATTTAAGCATAGCTACTGGCGAATAGGTTTCGTCATAATCAATTCCTTGCTTCTGACGATATCCTTTTGCCACTAATCTAGCCTTAAAGGTAACAACATTACCTTCCATGTCGGTTTTCTTCTTGAAAACCCACTTGCACCCTATGGGCTTAATCCCTTCAGGTGGTTTAACCAAGTCCCATACTTGGTTTTCGTACATGGAATCCATTTCCGACTTCATGGCCTCAAGCCATTTGTCCTTTTCTGAACTTTTCAGAACATCTTCATAACTGATAGGTTCGTCATCGCTTATGAGTAACACGTCGTTCGATTCACTTACGAGAAATCCGTATCTCTCTGGAATATTGCGTGTCCTATCAGATCTACGAAGAGGTGGTGTAGTTTTAGGTTCAACTGATAGCTCATCATTATGAGTTATTGGTTGTGGGTCTAGACTAGGTGTCTCTGTAATGTCTATTGAAGTTTCTTGAACTTCATCAAGTTCAATGCCACTCCCACTGTTTTCTTGTAAAAGAAATTCTTTTTCTAGAAATACAGCATGCCTTGAAACAAACACCTTTTGTTCCAAGGGATGATAGAATTGGTAACCCTTCGTTTCCTTAGGGTATCCAATAAATAGACATTTATCAGACTTAGCATCCAATTTGTCTGATACAATCCGCTTCACATAAGCAGGACAACCCCATATCTTAAGGTGAGTTAAGTGGGGTTTCTTACTATTCCATATCTCATATGGAGTAGTAGAGACTACCTTGGTCGGGACACTGTTTAGCAAGTAAACAGCTGTCTTAAGTGCATAGCCCCAAAAGGATTTTGGAAGAGTTGCATGATTCATCATCGACCTAACCATGTCCATCAAGGTTCGGTTGCGCCTCTCAGATACACCATTATGCTGTGGTGTATACGGCGGAGTCCATTGGGATAATATCCCATTGTCCCTAAGATAATCTTGAAACTCTTGACTTAAGTATTCACCACCCCGATCGGATCGAAGTATTTTAATACTTTTGCCAAGCTGTTTCTCTACTTCATTTCTGAACTCTTTGAATTTCTCAAAGGCTTCAGATTTGTGTTTCATTAAGAACACGTACCCGAATCGTGAGTGATCATCGATAAAGGTGATGAAGTAGCTATAGCCTCCTTGTGCAAGAGTTGACATTGGTCCACATACATCAGTATGTATTAGACCAAGCAATTCTCCCACTGGATTACCTTTTCCGGAAAAGGGTAATTTGGTCATCTTGCCTTTTAAGCATGATTCGCATGTATCAAATGAACCGGGTTCAAATGATTCCAAAATTCCACATCGGTGTAATTCGGTCATGCGTTTCTTACTTACATGGCCAAGACGACAATGCCAAGTGTAGGAGTCTATTCGATTATCTATTCGAGCACGTTTGTTGCTAACTTCGATATTGAAAATGTCACTGGATAAATCTAACGTGTAGATGCCATTGCACAAAGTTCCATTCCCATAAAGAACGCCATTTAAAGTTATGTAACAACAATTGTTACTAAAAGTTAAATGATAACCCTTTTCATTCAACATGAAATAGATACAATGTTCTTTATTAACGAAGGAACAAATAACAATTATCCAATTCTAAGACACGTCCAGTGGGAGCTTTAGCAAATATGTTCCGATGGCAACAGCAGCAATCTTTGCTCCATTTCCAACTCGCAAATTTGCTTCTCCCTGACGAGTCTTCTTCTATTCCTTAGCCCCTGTATGTCATTACATATATGTGAGCTACACCCAGTATCAAGTACCCAGGTATTGAGGAAATAGAGTGACATTCAATAACGAAGATACCTGAAGAGGATGGGGCATCGGATGCCTTC
>JAGFNQ010001171.1:386149-428200 GCA_024364735.1 Boesenbergia rotunda
AGAGGTATGGGGATTGTAACGACCCGGAAAATTCTCTTAATATTTTATTAAAATATTAAGCATGTTTAAATAATTTTCCAAGGGACCTAGAAATATTAAGGAGAACTTTGGGCTAGAAAATCCATGTTTTCTCATTTAAATTGAGAAAACTAAGTACTAATGGGCCTTATATGGCCTTTCTAGCACCATAAGTATTGTTGGATTAGGGAAAAATTAGTATAAACATAAATAGTTTAGGAAAAATTAGTATAAATATAATTAGGATTTAATTAGAAATATTAGCATGATTAGAGATAAGTCTTAGCTTAATTTCTTACTTAAATCGAGAAATTAGGTACTAATGGGCTTTAAATGGGCTCCAAAAATAGGTATTAATTAGGTGAATTTTATATAAATATAAAAGAATTTTATTTAGGAATATTAGCATAATTATGGGGGATTTTAGGGGAATTTTCGAAATAAAAGGGAATTTTCGAAAATAAGAAAAAGGAGTTTAAATAAAATAAAAATAAAGGTGCATGGCCAAGGATTGAACCTTGAACCTCTTGTACAACCATGAATGCTTTAACCAACTCACCTAGCAAGGAATTCTTATGAGGAAAGGAAGTGGATGATGGTTAAGTAGTAGAAGAAGATGAAAGGCCATGGAAAACTCTTCATTTGCCTCTTTAAAGGAGCTATAAAGAGGGGGTTTGGGGGGTTACTTTTCTTCATCATCAAGTGCATTTGCTCCCCTCCTCCCTCCTCATTCTAGCCGAAACTCTAAGGAAGAGTTCTCCCTTGGAAAAGCTTCCACCAAGGCTCCATCACCCAAGATCTAAAGTTCTTACAAGGATCCAAGGACTAGGTGTGGTCAAGAGACATCAAGTCTTCTTCCTTCTCTCCATCCAAGGTCAAAAATTTAGAAACCCAAGGTAAGACTCCCTCACCTGTGTATAATAGTTACCAATGTTTTCCATGATTTTTGGCTTGATATATGGGTGAGTTTCGGATTTAATGTTGAAGGGAAACAAAAATCAAGGTTCCTATGTTCAAAGGTTTCGGACAGCATGTTTTAAAGGTCCATAATTATGCTAAAAATCATGATAATATTATTTGATGTTCCCTTAGGATGTTTATAAGTTAAGTGTAATTTTTGGGGATTTTTGGAGTACCTAGGACACCCTAGGGTCTCGGCCAACATGAAGAAGCAAAAACCCAGAACCTTTAGTTCAAGGGTTTCGGCCACTATGTTTTAAATGTCTAGAAATATGTTAAAAATCATGATAATATTATTTGATGTTCCCTTATGATGTTTAGAAGTTAATTGTAATTTTTGGGGATTTTTGGAGTACCTAGGACACCCTAGGGTCTCGGCCAACATGAAGAAGCAAAAACCCAGAACCTTTAGTTCAAGGGTTTCGGCCACTATGTTTTAAATGTCTAGAAATATGTTAAAAATCATGATAATATTATTTTATGTTCCCTTATGATGTTTAGAAGTTAATTGTAATTTTTGGTGATTTTTTGGAGTACCCTAGGACACCCCTAGGGTCTCGGCCAACATGAAAAAAGCAAAACCCAGAACCTTAAGTTCAAGGGTTTCGGCCACCATGTTCTAAATGTCTAAAAATTGTTAAAAATCATGATAATATTATTTTATGTTCCCTTATTATGTTTAGAAGTTAATTGTAATTTTTGGGGATTTTTGGAGTACCCTAGGACACCCTAGGGTCTCGGACAACATGAAAGAAGCAAAACCCAGAACCTTAAGTTCAAGGGTTTCGGCCACATGTTTTAAATGTCTAAAAATATGTTAAAAATCATTATAATATTATTTGATGATGTTCAGAAGTTAATTGTAATTTTTGGGGATTTTTTTGGAGTAATCTAGGACACCCTAGGTTCTCGGCAACATGAAAGAAGCAAAACCAGAACCTTAAGTTCAAGGGTTTCGGCCACCATGTTTTAAATGTCTAGAAATATGTTAAAAATCATGATAATGTTATTTGAATGTTCCCTTATGATGTTTAGAAGTTAATTTTAATTTTTGGGAAATTTTGGAGTACCCTAGGACCTCTAGGGTTTCAGCCCAACATGAAAGGGACAAAACCAAGGTCCTATGTTTATGGGTTTCGGCCACCATGATTTAAATGTCTATAAAATATGTTAAAAATCATGATAATGTTATTTCATGCTCCCTGATGATGTTTAGAAGTTAAGTATAAATTTTGAGAATTTTTGGAGCACCCTAGAGGCCCATATGGTTCGGCCAACCCCAAGGACCCAAGGGTTAGGTCTTTAACTCCAAGCATATGTTTATGTGTTGCCATGATATAAGGATGAAGGATGGTGATTGTGTGAAGTATCACATGTCCTTGGGACTCCATAAGTTTCGGCCAATAAGGGTTAATATGATAAGAGTTAAGATTTATTCCAAGTAAGGGTCCTAATGACCCTATGGTAAGATGTGATTTATGTTTATGAATGATATGCTATGTTATGAATGATATGCCATGCTTACGAATGATATGCCATGTTTATGAATGATATGCCATGGTTATACATGATATGCTATGCTTATGAATGTTATGCTATGTTATGAATGATATGCCATGCTTACGAATGATATGCCATGTTTATGAATGATATGCCATGGTTATACATGATATGCTATGCTTATGAATGATATGCCATGTTATGAATGATATGCCATGTTTACGAATGATATGCCATGTTTATGAATGATATGCCATGGTTATGCATGATAAGAATGATGTTACGACAAGTATGTTATGATCATGTTCATGATAAGAATGATGCCATGATAAGTATGTTATGAATGGCTTATGAATGATGAAGCATGAAAAGTATTTTTACTTTATGTATGGGCTTGTACCGGACCGAAGTATGGGTCCAAGGGATGGACACCTTAAGAACGCCCCGGTTATGGACTACCGCAGCTGTCCACGGTTCTGGCACTACCAGAGCTGTGCAACAGGGATGGGCTCCTTAAGAAGCGCCTCGGTTCGGGGACTACCGATTATGCTGTCCTTACCCTAGTAGGTCGGGGCTAGCTACATCGGATTTATTAGGGATGCGCGCTATGATGTATGTGTGTGGTACAAGCCGGGGACCCCAAATGATGTTATGATGATTATGTTTAAGAAATGAAAAGTATGTTTTTAAAAGATTAAGCATCCTTATGATATATATGCATTGCCCATACATTCATTATGGAAAAAGTATGTTTATGAAAAAGTATGTTCATGAAAAGTATGATTTTAAACTATGCATCCATATATGTATATGCATTCCACCCACGCATTCATACATGTTATGCATTATGTTATGATAATGATATGTTATGCTTATGCTCCATGTTAAAAGATATGTATGAGAATGAATGATCCATGATATGATTAGGGTAAGAAAATACTCTTATGATATCCTAGAATGTATGCCTATGTTTATGCCATATAGGTTGGTTTATATTTTATGTTTATAATTATGCCATGAAAGATGCCATGCTACTATGTTTATGATTTATGCCATGAAAGATGCCATGCTACTATGTTTATGATTTATGCCATGAAAGATGCCATGTTAGTATGTTTATGATTTATGCCATGAAAGATGCCATGCTACTATGTTTATGATTTATGCCATGAAAGATGCCATGCTACTATGTTTATACTTTATGCCATGATAAGAATGTTCATTTAGATTTATGCCTATGTTTATGCTTTACGCTATGATAGAAATGTTTATGATGCTTATGTTCCATATGATTATGAATGAATGACGAATGATTTTAGTGAGTAGGAAAGAGTTTTACTAAGCCTGTGTGCTTATAGTCTTCCTTCCTTATACCGCAGATCATGCAAGGGGATAACGAGGAAGCAGCAGGAGGGCCTGAAGTATGTGTGTGTTGGTGACTTGGCCCATGAAATCAAATGCGTTAACCTTTTATGCTAAGAACTCTATTTTGACTACCTATATGCTCGAATAGTGACTTATGGAACTATATGATAAGATGTCCAGTATGATATGATATGAACCTTATGGTATGATGTTAAGCATGTTATGATATGATGATTAAGCATGATGTTCATATGTGAAGTTCCATGTCATTATATTAGGGATGGTAGTAGGGGCATGTATATGTAATGTTTAAGTTATTCCGCTGCAGTATGATGTTACATGCCTTAAGTATGTTAGCGTAATGCCGCTTTAGGAAAAAAAAAAAGCGGGCGTTACAGCTAGGCACCTAGCGAAGGGCTGTTGGGCAAAAGTCCAACCGGAGGAGCTGGTTGGCAAAAGATAAACTCTCCTGAGAGGAGTAGGTGAGGACGTGTTCCCCGTCGAGGGAACTGTATGCGTCGGTTCGACCTAGGGTTCCATTTGGGAGACCCGAAGTCAGAACCAAGACATCTACGGTTATAAAAACTAACTAATATTCTTGCCTTGTTTTTGTTGGTACTAACCTTGAATGCAGGGACCGAACGAGTGTATTTCTGCAGCTCAGAGCGCCCCAAAGGAGAGGGGCAGGCAACTGGGCTAGGCGCTCGGGAGGTCCCGGGCGCCCAAGGTCAAAACCAAACAGTAATTAAAGCATGAAGCGCTTTGAAACAACACTCGGCTAGGCGCCCAGGAGGTCCCGGGCGCCCAAGGTCAAAGCCAAAGATGAGTCGAAGCAAAATCGGCCATGAAGCCAGCGAACCCAGTCAACCTAGGCGCCCGGGAGGTCCCGGGCGCCCTAGTCAGCTCCAGAGCCGATTCGAAGGGGATAAGCGCTGACCAAGCTTCGGATAGAAGTTCTCGGATCCGAAGGCACGTGTCAGGCGCCCCGGACGTCCCAGGCACCCCCAAGAGCACTATAAAAGGGGCTCGACCCCAAGGCTTCAGAACAAGAATTTTCCAATGCCTCTAAGCCTTTCGTTCAAGCGCTCTACTCCGGCAAACTCCGTTCCCGACATTCTAGCACCCACGACGACCCTCTGCTCAGAAGTATGATCCACACCGGGCGTCGGTAACGAAAGCTGTACTTGTTTAAGATAAACAATGGCGGCTTCGATTGTGATCGAGAGGAGGCGAGGAAGGGAGTCGAGTGGCTGGCGTTAGGTGCACTGCGGTTTAGGGCAAATCGCGAGTGAGGGAGGCTATAAGTGAGGCATGTTTGCAAAAAACCCCTCCAACCTTTGGAAATCCCACAACTGCCCTTACCTAATAAGAACACTTGTTTCTTAGCCCCCTCATTTTTGACTAATCCCATATCAACCCTTATCAATTGATGCATATTCACAAATCAACCCTTAAAACTTAAGTTTCAAAGCGATTTAACCCTCTAATTTCAATTTGGGTCTCGAAAATCCTAAATCTTCTTCCGAAAAATTTTCTGGATCACGTCAAAAGTGTCGGATTTAACAGTATACAATTGTCACAACCCTACCCACTTGACTATTATGCCTGATATATGATGGTAGTTGGACTAGCATCAGGGGTGACATATGTCATTGCTATTGGGTAAGGCTTGGCGGGTTTCCTAAGCGAATACTCGGTCGATCCGAGAGACCTCTCCATGTCTACTAATTAAAAATTAATTTGAATGGAGACTCGTCTCCCTACGACCATCTCGTGCCGTATCGAATGATCCAAATTACAACTCGGCCAATTACCAAAATCGGCCTTGTAATTTGCTTGACCATTCGACCGAAGAAAAGGTGACGAGTGGATCGCCGAATTTTGTGTTTATGTTCAGGGTCCAGTTAAATAATTATTGACAATGATTCACAATCAAAATAATTAAATAACAAACATAAAATGACAAGGTTAGCAAACATGGCACACGATAGACATAAGGATAATCAATGGAGCTTGGAAAGAGTTATACCTTTCAGATCACCTCGCGGTCTTCTACCTTATGTCCCTCCCTTCGCGGATGTCATGTGGGCGACGATCTACCATGAACCGAGATCACCGAGGTGACCAACCAATCCTTCTTTCTTCCCTCTAGCCGAAAACCCTAACTCTAAACCTTGGAGTTGTGCAGGCCTCTAGCTCCCTCCACTCTTGCGCCGCCGGCCAAGAACAGCCACCAAGGCCTCTCTTACCAACAGCTGACCTCAGGAAGGAAGTGAAGAAGAGGATGAAAGGAAGAAGAGCTTCCTTGCGCCACCTCCTACCGGCCACCGGAGCTCCCTCCCTCACCGACAGTCACAACAAAAGGGAGAAGACCCTCCTCCCTTTGTCTAGTGATGGATGCACACGGTTTGGCTGAGGGAAGAAGAAGAGAAGAGAGGAGGAAAACCTCCTCTCCTTGCCGTGTCCTAGGAGAGAGAAGAAGAGAGAAGAGAAAGCTTGGGGTTGGATTGATTAGCCTTGGTTTCTTGATCTCATAGGATATTTATAGGGCTAAGGTAGGAACCAAAAGGAGGAGTTGGATCTTGGCCCACTAATGGATCTAAACCTGATCCATTAATTAAGATCCATTCCACTAAAGGATCTTACTTGAACTTCCTCACCAACCCCCATATTTTCATATGGGCTCCACATACTACGAGTCGTCCATCCCCCCGTGTTTAAGATCTCGAATGCCCATTAATTAATTTAAATTACTAACAATTCAAATTAATTAACCTCTGGATCCTTGACTAGTACCACTCGACCTTATCATCATATCGGATCAAATCCACCTACAGGGTTTAGCATGATGAATCTTTCGAGCTCATCAAGGGGGCATCATCAACCCGACTCACCAGGACAAGAATTCCATCAATAATCAACAGCATATCATATTATTAATATTATCTCCCAACTTACCGGGCCTATCGATCTAACAGAATAGATTTCGCCCATTAGTAAATCAAAAAAATGATAGTTAATAATATATACCTGTTATTATATCAGGATTAAGGGATCGTACACCATAATATAATCTTGAGGTCCTATCCAATCATCGAGTCAGTACAAATTGGATAACCTCGGATTTTGGACCTGCTCAATGTATTCAAAGTACACTAGTGTAATTCTATGGTCAAGACCAACCACACTTAATTACACTACAACCATCCCGATGGGTTATCCAATTCCATCTCGGTTGTGGGCCTCTATTTATACTAAGCAAGGAACTGATAACATAATCTTCTGTGTGACACCACACACCATGTTATCTACAATGCAAAGTAATTGGACTTCATGCATGTACTAATGTAAGCAGCCACCTAGTGTAGTTGTGATTTTCTTTTCAAAATGAAGATGTTCATATAAAGAAATTCATGTCTTTTAGTATACACATCTTACAATTGCATCATGTACATAAGATACATGGATCGGATTTACTTTTGCTTGTTGTATTTGATTTCTAACATATGGATGACATGCACATTCAGGTGGTATTATGTATTTGGTCTTGTGACCCATCATATTTGTGTGGACGAGCTTACTCGTGTAGTATAAGTTTGCAGTGGAGGTTATATTGGCTCTTTGATTTAGTACCCTAGAAGATAGACTGACTCTGGTATGTATCATACATTTAGTATTCCAGTTTTGTATTTTTTTTTTGCTTTTTCATTGAGACTATATCCATCGTTTCTATACTGCTTGTACAACTTATTTCTATACCATGCATATCTATCTCTATACCTGTAGAGTTTGCCTGAACACACCCCCCATTGCTATATTTTTATTTTCTAGGTCATTAGATTTGGGGTTATCCAAGAGAGCCCCCACAGCTAGTCCCACTATGACGATTTAAAGTCGACTTTTGGATTGTATCTAGTTTTGACGGTACTCTGTGTTTTTGTTTCCGTATATGGATTGTGTTTCCTATTCTTGTATAGATGATGTGTAGAGTTTTGTCAGATTTTTGTGAGTTGATGTGCGATTGTGCTGTGGTATGTTTTCTTTTACACCTTTTATTTCAGCCGTGTTGACTAAGGTTTGGATTGGCCATATAGGCCTTGTAGTAAGTCTCATATTGTTCACCATCTAGGGGAGGTGTTGTCCGATTTTTATCGGACAAGTAGCCCCCTAGGGCATGATAAACATAATGATCAAAAATGTGACAAAGTGGGTTGACTCATTTGTGGGTTCACATGAATTGTATCAAATCGAAAATTTGATGCATTATTAGAAATTAAATTAAAATATTTTAACTTGATTGATAGATGCATAATTTCCATGATCGTGCATATTATATATACATATATATAATTGTCATCTCATTCATGCTGTTTTTTTTTGCTTAATTTAGAATGGTTAGATAGGAAAAAGTGTAACGCCCGCCCTTATATCTACTCTCGGGGCGGGGTTACGTACTACTCATTCATATAATTTTTTTTTTAAAAGAAAAACAAAAGTGCTAAGCATATTAATCAGTGCATGCAAATTATCTATCATGCTTTAATCATCCTTTAAAAGCATAGTCATATGTTTCCATGCATAATATTAGTTCATGAAATTGAATCTAAGGAAATCTAGAACCCTATGTGAAATATCTTACATAAAAGTTGTCCTATAACATGCTAGGTTCACAAGTAGTTCAACTCATAACTTAATCAAATATAAGAGTAATCACTGATATTCTTTATCAAGAAACATTAACATAAGCATATTTAAGTAGATATATAATCATTCTTTCCCGAGCCACCACCCCACACACCTTCAGCCCTCCTGCCTCTTCCTTTAGCTCAAGTGTTCCTTACCTTTATCTGCAGCATAAGACAACACATAACTAGTAAGCACAAAAGCTTAGTAAGGATCCGGTCCTACTCGCAAAATCCATACGAAAGCATACAACATGTACACATAACAAGACATAGGCATGAGTTCATCATAGCATACTAAACATCGAAGTTTCTAAGCATGCAGTATATAGTATTTTAAGCATACCCATCACATGTAATAAATGTTTTCAAAACAGTTCCATAAAGGTATTACTTAAAAATACATCCATATCATATAGGGTCCAGTTGTGTACCACATGATGCGCGTTCCCTAATGAGTTGGGGTAGCGAGCCACCAATCCCATTAGAGCAGGACCCATACGTCCTATCGGAGCCATGACCTTAAGTTAACATGCACCCCGGATTTGTTTAACGACCCCTCTTACGAGTCGGGTACACAACTTACAAAGTAAAATACTTATCATGTCTTTACATATATATGCTAAGGATGTACTCCAATTTCACTGCTCAAGGGACACCCACTTTTCCAGGGTGTTTCTGTTCCCATAGGGACACACCTCACAACATAAGGGTGTTCTGGATCCCATACTTAGTGGAGTATCCTTTCAAGCATTTCATCATACATATCACATGAAATCTCAAAAGGGTGCCCCATGGGCCATAAGACATGCTCATACATACATCATAATTCGACCACTTAAACATACTTTAGATATGATAAGATTTGGTCACATAGATCATACTCATATCATAGGAAGTAGTAGCATGCTAACAGTTAAGGTGATCAGACATTTCATTTAAACACCACATGCATATACATGTCATAGGAAGTGGTAGCATGCTAACAATTAAGGTTTCAAATCAACCATTTCATTTAACACCACATGCTTATACATATAATCATCCCCAAACAGAAGCATATCTCATAGGGTAATTTAACCTTCACAAACCCTAATCCTAGTGGGTTGGCCGAAACATCAAGGGTAGGGAAAAATTAGGGTTTTTGCATTGAACATTCACACAGACATTTATACAAACACCTTGTATACAATATCATATAATATACTAAGCATGAATATATTCTAGGCTAATTCAACCCTCACTAACCCCAATTCCATGCTTTGGCCGAAACCCATCCAAACCCTAAACCTTAGTTTTTGTCATCACAAAATGAAGGGTCACAACATATGTGTATACCCTAAGTTCCAAGGGTTCTTCTCATGTATCAAAGAGTAGCCAAAGGCTTCCGTTGGAAGGTGGCCGAACCCTATACAAGGACCAAACCCTAAGTTTTGTTCACCACATTTTGAAGGATACAACATACACATATACCCTATGTTCCAAGGGGTCTACACATGTAACAAGAAGTAACCCAAAGCCTTCCCCAAGGGGGGTGGCCGAAACTCACTCAAGGGAAGATTCCCATTTTCGAAACCAATAAAGAGAAAGAAGATCATACAATAACCATTACACTGCAGGCAAGGGGATACTTACATCCTTTCGCTTGAATTTCTCCTTCTCTTACCCCTTAGGGTACCCTTGAAGAAGAAGAAGATGAGTGTTTCCTTTGTTAGCCTTCTCTAGCACTCTTGGCCCTAGTAGAGGGCAAGGTCCTTGTAGAATTCTTCTTCCTTCCAATTCCCTAGGGTTAGAACCCTAGGGTTGTGTTTCTTTTTCGAAAATGAAAAGGGAGAAGGAAGGGCTCTAGGTTTCAAAATTTGAGTGGGGAAGAAGAAGAAGAAGTGTAACTTCTTTTCCCTCTCTTATTTATACTCTTATCATGAAAAGACATGTCTCTTCGCTTCCCTAGATTTAACAAGAATGTTTCTTATTCTCTCTACAAGAAACATGGCTTGGTTCATTGGTTATGACATGGTTAGTGCACTAGGAGGTTCAAGGTTCAATCCTTGCTTCCTCCTTTCTACCTTTTCTTTTTATCACAATTTGCACTAATCCATATCAAAGCCCACTAAGCCAAGCCCATCATGAAATTTCATAATATTAATAATATTTCATGATTTCATAATATTTCATAATATTAATAATATTTCATGATTCATAATATTTCATAATATTAATAATATTTCATGAATTTCATAATATTTCATATCCACGAATTCATAGTATTTCATAATATTCCATAATAATATTTCATGAATTTCATAATATTTCTTATTCATGAATTCATAATATTTCATATGGGAAAATTTTGGGGTGTTACAAAAAGAATGTTTGATTTTTGTCAATCCTAGTACCTAGGTGGGCCGTGATGATAGTACGTTAGGGAAGCTTATTCTTGGAAGTCAAGGAGGGTAAGGAGTACCCAACTTGGTCGACTTAGCTAAGTGGAACTAGCCAAAGCTATCTTGCCACATGCTAGATTAGTTAGACCTGGGTTTATCAAAGAGTAAATTAAAAGTATAATTTTTTTAAAAAGCTTTGGCTATAAAGTGGTCATTGTTTCAATACCCAAGAAGGCCCCTATGCCTCGCCACAAGTTGGATGCTAATTATTGAATTGTACTTTTAATTGACTAATTGTTAAACCTAAATCTAACTCAAGGTCAAACAATTTACAAAAATAAATTGGGAAAAATTAACCAAGCATCTCACAACACCTATAAGGTTACCATTCTTCATTTACTACAACGCTTAGAATAGGTGAGATGATAAGGAATTAATTGATAAATATTTTGAAAATATTTTTAAAAAATCCATAGAATATTTTCTAAAAATCTATTTTTAAAATAGTGATTCAACATAATAATGTTTTAATGGATTTCATGTTTGATTATGTGTAATTATAAATAGTTTTCAAAAACTTATATTATTTTATTGACCTACACTAAGACATAGATCCTTTAGGTCAACACTAAAGTCCCTTAAACACTTAGGTAGAATCTCTTGTAGTTAACAAAGGTAACTAGGAGGTGTTAAGTTAAGGAGGAGTTGCAATTTTTTAAACTAGGAGGTGTCAAGTTAAGAAGATCAAGCAATTTTTTTTTTCAAAAATTAGTTTTACAAAACCCTTTGAAAAAATATTATAGTCAAAATTTTAGTTTTTAAAGCGTTCAAAAAATTATTTCCATAAAAATTTTCTTTATTCTTTTGATTTGGCACAAACACAAAAGACACATAGGAAGATCTCCTTGTAGTTAACAAGAACTCCTGGGATTGTGTCAAACTTAGTGGTGTACAAATTAAAAGAGCTATTATAATTTTAAAAATTCTTTTAAAAAATTTAATTATTTATTTAAACATTTTGAAATCTCCTTGTTCTTTGAAAATATTTTGAAAATTACTTTATTCTTTTTGTTTGGAAAATCTCTAAAACACATAGGAAAGTTTTCCTTATGGTTAACAAGGTTTTCTAGGATTGTATCAAATTTAGGGGGTCTAAACTAAATGATCTATTATCATTTTCAAATTGGTCTTACAAAGTCATAAATAAATTGAAAGGATATTTCAAAAAGAAGATTTCTATAATATGTTGTGCTTAGCCATTTTTTAACAAATATACTTAGCTTATTTTCTTAAAGTACATACAAATGTTTTTGAAAATAATGTTGTTTTACAAAATTTTACGCATTTTCAAAAATCACATTGTTGGTGCAAAACTGTTTTTATGTGTGTCAATGAAGGAGAGGGAACCATATGTTATACATATTGAGAGCATCCCATATTTTTACACAAAACCCTTTAGACAAGAACATAATTTAAGATTATTGTCAAACATCAAAAAGGGAGAGATTGTTGGTGCAGGGAGCATCGGTCAAGAATAAGCAACATCTAGGTTTTTGATGTTTGACAATATACCAATATCTGGACAGTTTGACCAAGGATAATCCAAACAAGACTTGATGTTTGGAGGAGAGAGTCTAGTCAGTATCAGATGACTAGCAAAGAAGTCCTAGACAAAGGACTAGGCACTAAGTCCTGATTTATAGAATTGGGTACTAAGACCTGACCGAGGGTTGGGCAAAAAGGCTTGGGCACCAAAGTCCTAGTGTGGACGATTAGGCACTAAGACCTGGCCAAGGGCTAGGCACCGAAGTCCTAGTTTGGAGGACTAGATGTTGGACCGGTGCCGTCGATAGAGGGGGGTGAATATCGACCAAAAAAATTTTGTGGAAATTATCTTTCATTGACTTTCGAGATACGTTGAAAGTAAAAAGGAACGAAAAAACGAAAGACAGATTGCACACGGGATTTTTACTTGGTTCCCAACTCCCCAGGGTCAGTACATCCAAGGCCTAAGCACGGGAATACCCATCCACTAATGGTCTCCTTTTCGGACTTTCGGGAGGCGAAAAACCCCGTCTTACAGTGCAAGATTTACAAAGATAAATAAATTGAAATGTAGAATGTAAATTCAAACCAAACAAAAAAAATTGAAGACTCGGCCGATCTCGACCTCCGAAGTGTCGCGCACTTCCTCATGGAGCCTCCTGGTCATAGAGCTTCGTCGATAGTGCTTTGTCGTCACTTGGGAAGCTTAGAATGGTTTTGGAAAGTTGTATTTCGAGCTAAGGGGTCGAAGCCCCTTCTATAGTCTTCATTGGGGCGCCTGTGATGAATGGGGCACCTCATAGGGCTTGGTCAAAGCTTATCTCCGCGTCGAACTCGTAGCAGCCGATAAGGCTCTTGACCAGGGTGCCCTGGACCATTGAGGCGCTTCATTCAACACAGGCGCCTGCTTCAATGAGGCGCCTGGCTCCATTAGGGTGCCTCCTTCAATGGGAGCGCCCAGGAACCCCTTTTCCAGCCCTGTTTGTTTGCTTCGTCTACACTTTTAGGTACCTGCAAGATACATGAATACAAGGTAAATACACATACAATGTTAGCCTTAACGAAATGGTTCTGACTTTGAATTTCCATGAAACCCTAGGTCGAACCGACGTAAGTTCCTGTTGGATCGGAGTAAATCGATAGACGGGGGGTGTGTAACGACCCGGAAAATTCTCTTAATATTTTATTAAAATATTAAGCATGTTTAAATAATTTTCCAAGGGACCTAGAAATATTAAGGAGAACTTAGGCCTAGAAAATCCATGTTTTCTCATTTAAATTGAGAAAACTAACTACCAATGAGCTTTAAATGGGCTCCAAAAATAGGTATTAATTAGGTGAATTTTATATAAATATAAAAGAATTTTATTTAGGAATATTAGCATAATTATGGGAGATTTTAGGGGAATTTTCGAAATAAAGGGGAATTTTCGAAAATAAGAAAAAGGGGTTTAAATAAAATAAAAATAAAATAAAAATAAAGGTGCATGGGCCAAGGATTGAACCTTGGACCTCTTGTACAACCATGAATGCTTTCACCAACTCATCTAGCAAGGAATTCTTATGAGTAAATGAAGTAGAGGGTGGTTAAGAAGTAGAAGGAGATGAAGGGTCATGGAGAGACTCTTCATTTGCCTCTTTAAAGGAGCTATAAAGAGGGGGTTTGGGGGGTTACTTCTCTTCATCATCAAGTGCATTTGCTCCCCTCCTCCCTCCTCATTCTAGCCGAAACTCTAAGGAAGAGTTCTCCCTTGGAAAAGCTTCCACCAAGGCTCAATCACCCATGATCTAAAGTTCTTACAAGGATCCAAGGACTAGGTGTGGTCAAGAGACATCAAGTTTTCTTCCTTCTCTCCATCCAAGGTCTAAAAATTTAGAAACCCCAAAGTAAGACTCCCTCACCTGTGGTATAATAGTTCCCTCTGATTTTTATGATTTTTAGTATGATATAGTGGTTGGATTTTTAATTAGATGTTGAAAGGAAAGAAAACCAAGACCCTCATGTTTAAGGGTTTTGGCCACCTTGATTTTTAGGTCTATAAATATGCTAAAAATCTTTATAATGCTATTTAATGTTCCCTGATGATGTTTAGAGGTTAAGTATAATTTTTGGGAATTTTTGGAGAACCCTAAGACACCTTAAGGTTTCGGACAACATGAAAGGAACCAAACTAAGAGGCCTAAGTTTAAGGGTTTCGGCCACCATGATTTATAGGTCTATTGATATGTTAAAAATCTGTATAATGCTATTTAATGTTTCCTGATGATTTTTATAGGTTAAGTATAATTTTTGGGAATTTTTGGAGTACCCTAAGACACCTTAAGGTTTCGGACAACATGAAAGGAACCAAACTAAGAACCCTAAGTTTAAGGGTTTCGGCCACCATGATTTATAGGTCTATAAATATGATAAAAATATGTATAATATTTAATGTTCCCTGATGATGTTTAGAGGTTAAGTATAATTTTTGGGAAATTTTGGAGTACCCTAAGACACCTTAAGGTTTCGGCCAACATGAAAGAAGCAAAACCAAGACCCCTAGGATTGAGGGTTTCGGCCACCATGATTTTAAAGTCTATAATCATGCCAAAAATATTTATAATGTTATTTAATGTTCCCTTATGATGTTTAGAGGTTAAGTATAATTTCTGGGAATTTTTGGAGTACCCTAGGACACCCTAGGGTTTCGGCCAACATGAGAGAAACAAATCAACACCCTAGAGACACTATGGGTTTCGGCCACCATGGTTTAGGGTTCAAAAATGATTCTAAAAATCTTGATAATGTTGTATAATGTTCTCTTATGAGGTTTAGAAATTTAATATAATTTTTAGGAATTATTGGGGCACCCTAGGATACCCTAGGGTTTCGGCCAACAACAAGACCTCATGGGTGGAGTTGGGTCTAAAACCCCAAGCATGTGTTTGATGTATTAACATGATATAAGAGAGATGGAGGGTGTTTATGTGAATGTTTCACATAGCTTTGAGACCCTATAGGTTTCGGCCAAGTACCCAAATAGGGTGGGAAGTTAGGACTTATTTCAAGTAAGGGCCCCAATGGCCCTATGGTATGGTATGGTTGATGTTTAAGCAATTGATTTGGGGTTTTAATGGAATTTTTCCATACCCCCATGGCCTTGAAGTTTCGGTTGAGAGCAAGTTTAGGGTTAAAGGATTAGGGTTGGGCTTAAGTAGGGAACCAAAGGGGTTCCTATGGCCTAGTATATGTGTATGAGTTACCAAGATATATGTTTAAGTAAGATGGAAGAAGTTCTATGTTAACCAAACCTTTAGTTTGTATGTCATGAATTATAGGATAAGTCATAGATATTTAGACATGTACCATGATTTGTGAATAATATGTAAGTATGCCATGTCTTATGAATGATGAATGATATGTCATGTTTATGAATGATATGCCATGTTTATGAATGTTTATGAATGATATGCCATGTTTATGAATGATATGCCATGTTTATGAAGGATATGCCATGTTTTATGAATAAGATGTAAGTATGCCATGTTTTATGAATAAGGTTAAAGTACATGCCTTTAGGGCATAATGATGATGTTAAGTATGATGAATGAATGATAATGAATGACAAGTATGATGAATGAAAGATGATGCTTATGTCTTTAAGGCATAAATATGCTAAACGGCACGGTCGATGGTTGATGGTATGACGGTCGAAAGGACCGGTAAATGGGCCGGTAGACGGGCCGAGCCGTAACAAGTATGCTATGTTAAGTATGCCATGAATGTCTCATGAATGATGAAGCATGTAAAGTATTTTACTTTATGAATGGGCTTGTACCGGACCGAAGTATGGGTCCAAGGGATGGGCACCTTAAGAACACCCCGGTTCTGGACTACCGACTATGCTGTCCACGGTTCTGGCACTACCGAAGCTGTGCAACAGGGATGGGCACCTTAAGAACGCCTCGGTTCGGGGACTACCGACTATGCTGTCCTTACCCTAGTAGGTCGAGGCTAGCTACCTCGTATTTACTTAGGGATGCGCGCTTATGATGTTTGTATGTGGTACAAGCTAGGGCCCCAATGATATGATGAATATGTTTAAGCATTTAAAAGTATATTTTTTTTTAAAGATTAAGCATCCTTATATATATATATATGCATTTGCCACATGCATCCATCCATGTTATGCATTATGTTATGAAAAGTATGTTTATGAAAGGTATGTTTATGAAGGTATGGTTATGCCATGATTTATTTATGTTTATGCCATGATTTATTTATGTTTATGCCATGATTTCTTTATGATTATGCCATGATGTAATTATGTTTTTGCCATGATTTATTGATGTTTATGCCATGATGTAATTATGTTTATGCCATGATTTATTTATGTTTATGCCATGATGTAATTAGGTTTATGCCATGATTTATCTATGTTTATGCCATGATTTATTTATGTTTATGCCATGATGTAATTAGGTTTATGTCATGATTTATCAATGTTTATGCCATGATTTATTTATGTTTATGCCATGATGTAATTAGGTTTATGCCATGATTTATCTATGTTTATGCCATGATTTATTTATGTTTATGCCATGATGTAATTAGGTTTATGCCATGATTTATCTATGTTTATGCCATGATTTATTTATGTTTATGCCATGATGTAATTAGGTTTATGCCATGATTCATTTGTGTTTATGCCATGATTTATTTATGTTATGCTAAGTTAGAATGCCATGATATTTTGCTAGTTTAGGATACCATGATTTAATTATGTTTATGCTAAGTTAGAATGCCATGATCTTATTTATGCCCATGTTAAGTTTGGACCATGATTTAAGTAGGTTTGTGCTAAGATAGAATGCCATGATTTTATTTAGGTTCATGCTATGAATGGTTGTGAGGTTATGTTATTATATTATGTCTATGCCAAGTATTATGTCATGCTATGGATGTTTACGATGTTGATGTCTATGCCAAGTATTATGCTATGCCATGAATGTCTTATGGTTATGTTTATGTCATGCTATGAATGTGATGAAGCTATGGCTATGTCATGATGAAAGTATGCTATGTGATGATAAGGCTTATGTTCTAAGTAAAGAACTAAGTATGCTAATGTTTCATATGCTCATGATAATTGATGAATGGTTTTAGTGAGTAGGAAAGAGTCTTACTAAGCCTGTGTGCTTATAGTATTATTGTCCTTATACCGCAGATCATGCAAGGGGACAGTAAGGAAGCAGCAGGAGGGCGTCAAAGAATGTGTGTGATAGTGACTTGGCCAAGAGATCATATGTTTGCTGGTCTTATGATAGAACTTTACCTTTACTATTAAGTACTTGAATATGACTCTATGACATGATGCTAAAGTATGACATGAGGCTAAGTATGACATGATGCAAAAATATGACATGATGCTAAGTATGATATGATGCTAAGTATAAAGTTAATACGTCAAGTTCCCATGTTATGATGCTAGGAATGGTAGTAAGTGCACATAGGTGTAAGTCTAAAGGTTTCCGCTGCATTATGATGTCTACATGCCCTAAGTAAGTATGTTAACGTAACGCCGCTTTATGGAAAGAAAAAAAACGGGCGTTACAGGGTGAATATCGATCTTAAAATTTTTTGGATAAGTAGAGCGATTACGCAGCGGAAAACAAGAAAGCAATCGCTAACACAAGTTCTTTTTACATGGTTCGGAGTCACGGTCGGCTCCTACTCCAAGGCCCGTGGTCCTTGACCATTTACGTTGGGCAATTCTATATTCTTAAAGATCTTTTACAGGTTTGAGTACAGATATAGAATTGAAATTGAAAGTACAACACTTTTCGTAATTTAAATATTACCGACGCCCGAGGTGGATGGAAGTTCGGAGCAATGGGTCGTCGACGACGCTTGAATCGCGAAGTCTGAGCTTGTCGGAGCGTAACGCTTGAACGAGAGTGTTGAGAGCGATGTGAGCAATATGTGTAGAAGCCTTGGGGGTGAACCTCCTTTTATAGTCGGCTCCTGGGTGCCTGTGTTGAAGAGGGCGGCTGACACGTGGCCTCTCCTGCGCGAACTCTAATCCGCAGGCTCGGTCAGCGCTTATCCCCTTCAATGAGGTGCCTGAGCTGTCTGGGGCACCTAGCTTGACTTGGTCTGGAGGGTTCGTGGCAGTTTGCTTCGATGGCTTTGAAATAGCCTTGCACTGGGATGCCTATATCAATACAGGCGCCTAGCCCAGTGAGGCACCTCACTCCATTGAGGCGTCTGAGCTGCAGAAACACCGTCCCTTCATTTCTTGCAACCAAGGTTAGTTCCAAAACACAAGAAGCAAATAAAATAATAAGTTTAGACCATTGTTTACAGCCTTAGCTGTCTTGGTTCTGACTTTCTCCCAAATGGAACCCTAGGTCGAACCGACGCCTAATGTTCCCTCTACGAGGAACGCGTCCTCACCTACTCCTCTCGGGAGAATTTACCTTTTTTGCCAACCGTCTCCTCCGGTTGGACTTTTACCCAGCTTCACTCACCAAGTCTTTAGTGCCCAGTCCTCGACCAGGTCTTCGTGCCCAACTTCACTCACCAGGTCTTCGGTGCCCAGTCCTCGACCAGGTCTTCGTGCCCAACTTCACTCACCAGGTCTTCGGTGCCCAGTCCTCGACCAGGTCTTCGTGCCCAGCTTCACTCACCAGGTCTTCGGTGCCCAGTCCTTGACTAGGTTTTAGTGCTCAATTCAATGAACCAGGACTTAGTGCCTAGTGTCCCTAGCACATTCCTACACACTCAATCAGCTTGTTAGATCACAAACAAATCTTAACGTCAGAACCCTTTGGCATTTTCAAAACAAAGGTTTGACTTTGGTGCTTCCGGCACCAACAATCTCCCCCTTTTTGATTTATGGCAACACGATTCAAAAAGTTAAGTTAAAAAGACATATTAGAGTAATCTGACAGTAGTAAAAATAGAATTTTAACTCCCCCTGAATTTCACATTCTACCCCTGAAATTTTCAATGTTATGCGGGTTTTGTAAACTTTCTATGTGCTAAGTGTTTTTCACGATTTTGCAAATTCATTAACTTTGACTAAGTGTTTTTCGAAAAATAAAGCAATTGTACTCAAGAACACTTAGGCAAATTTGAAAAGGTTTTCTAAGTTTTTGTTTCAATATTTTGACAACAAATTTACTTAGGCAAAAGCAAGTTTTTGAAAACTTAAAACATTTTCAAATAGAATTTATTTACTAAGAGAGCTTTACTTCGCACATTTGCCAACAAGTTTTTGAAAAATAGTTTAGCTCAGGCAAATTTTAAAAAAATTCTTTAGAAATGTTTTTAACAATATACTTAGAAATTTTAACGCCTTTCTGAAGTGTTTTGAAAGTACTTAGAATTACTTTAAAAGTTTGAAACACTTAAAATAGTTTTGAAACCATTTTTTCATACTTAATGAATTTTCAAGTATTTAAACACCGAAAAGTACTTGAAAACTGAGCACTTAGAACTTTTTACTTTTTGAAAAAGTGATGGAAAATTTGACAAAATTAAAAAAAATTAAAAATTTTCCCTCTTTCTTTTGTTTCTCTCCCCCTTTGCCATATATCAAAAAAAACATTTATACTAATACCAGCAAGTAAATTAGAGCTAGTAAGATATTGAAATTCTGTATTGAACCAACTTTAAAAAACTGGACCAAACCAAATTAGACCGATCTTGTTCGAGTCTTGTCTAACCATGTTAGCTACTTACTAACTGTCATAAATAGTATCTTTTGCTAGGGTTAGTCAAGTCAAGTGTTCTGATTATGTTAGATTTTCTAAGCTTGGCACTTAACCTAATTGCTGTTCAACTTGTATTTATTGCCCCAATTATTGCAGATGCACTGACTTAAAGCATCTTGAATCAAGGCATAGACCTAAGCATCTCAACCCAATCTAGGTTATCAATCAAAAGTACCCTAAGGTGCTTGTGAGATGTTGGCTTCTAGATCAATAGGTGCATGCAGTTCTAGAGTTAGGGCCTAAGCTAATTCCATTTGTGAAAAAAGTCCTAGTTTTGAAGGGGGTAGTTTTTGAAATAAAACTAAGTCAGAAAATTATTTTAAATTTCAAAAACTTGATAAATGAAATGATGAATTTGCTAATTTTAGAAAAATTAAAAAATAGGAAAAGTTTTTAAGAAAATAATATAGATCAGTCCTATTCTACTAAGCACAACCCTAACTGCCTTCTTAGTGAGCTAAACACAGACTCAGGTAAGGATTTGGTAAAGATATCAGCTATGTTGGATTTTGAGTCTACATGTTCAAGTACTATTTCACCCCTGGCTACATGATCCCTTACAAAATGATGTTTAACTTCTATATGTTTTGTTCGAGAATGTTAAATTGGGTTTTTAGTCAGGTTGATTGAACTAATGTTATCAATATAGACTTGGGTTTGGGTGTTGTCAAGCTGGAAGTCCTTAAGAGTATGCATCATCCACAAAAGTTGTGCTACACATTCTCCTAGGGCAACATATTCTGCTTCTGTTGTGGACAGTGCTACGCAGTGTTGCTTTCTGCTGCACCAGCTGACTAGGCTATGTCCTAATAGTTGACAACTTTCACTTGTACTTTTTCTATCTAACTTGCACCCAGCATTGTCAGAGTTAGAATATCCTGACAATTCAAATGTGGAAGTCCTAGGATACCAAATCCCTACATTTAGGGTACCCTTAATATACCTAAGTACTCGTTTTAGGGTTGCTAAGTGGGATTCCTTAGTACCTAGCACATATTCCTACAGAAAATAGGATATCAGGTCTGCTCGCTGTATGGTAAAGTAGACTACCAATCATACTTCGGTATAGCTTAAGATCTACAGGCTTACCTTCAGGATCACTATCAATTTTGACATTTGTGACCATAGGGGTCTTATGCTTTTCGAGTTATCCATTTTAAATTTCTTTATTAACTCTTTAGCATACTTGGATTGGTGAACTTAATTACCATCTCTAGTCTGTTTAATTTGTAATCCTAAGAAAAAGTTAAGCTCACCGACCAAGCTCATTTCGAATTCACTTTCCATTATTTTTACAAATTCTTTTAGAAGGTTTGAGTTGGTGGATCCAAAAATTATATCGTCAACATAAATTTGGGCAATAAAAATATCATTTTCTAAGGTTTTAACAAAAAGGGTGGAGTCAATCTGACCTTGGTTAAATTCCTTAGAAATAAGATAGGTTGATAAACGTTCATACCATACCCTAGGTGCTTGTTTCAACCCATAAAGTATTTTTCTAAGTTTAAAGACATACTCAGGTTTTTCTAGGTCCTCAAATCCTGGGGGTTGTCTTACATAGACTTCTTCTTTGATAAACCCATTTAGAAAGGCAGACTTAACATCCATTTGGTATTGCTTGAACCCTCTATGGGATGCAAAGGCTAACAACATTCTAATTGACTCAAGTCTGGCTATTAGGGCATAGGTTTCGTCATAGTCTAACCCTTCGATCTGACTAAACCCTTTAGCTACTAAACGGGCTTTATTTCTAACTATTTCCCCTTGATCATTCAATTTATTTCTGAACACCCACTTAGTATCTATAACAGATTTACCTTCAGGTTTAGGCACTAGTTCCCAGACTTGATTTCTTTTAAATTGGGCTAACTCCTCCTGCATAGCTATGATCCAATCAGGATCAGGTAGGACTTCCTCTATAGTCTTAGGTTCAATTTTTGAAATTAACATGATTTGACTAAGATTTCTATAGGAGAACCAAGTTCTGACTCCTAAGGTTGGATCACCCATAATTTGATCAAAAGGGTGACTGAGTCTGGGTTTCTTGGTTCTTCTAGTACTAGGTTCAGCCTCAGGTCTGGCTGGATGGTTTGGTTCAGTGTTTGGTTCAACTACTAGGGTCAATTCTGTTATAGGTTCAGTTGAGACCTCAGTAGTTGGTTCAAGAGTCAGTTAATTTAGAGGTTCACTCAATGGTTCAATTGATGGTTCAATTGTTGGTTCATTGTCTTCCTGATCAGTATTTGATTGGTTTAATTTTTTATTATCAGGTTTTGGTTCAATTTCCTCATCAAAAATTAAGTTAGTAGTTTCTTCAATTTTATGAGATTGTCTATTGTAAACCCTATAGGGCCTACTAGTTGTTGAATATCCTAAGAAGATTCCTGGGGTAGACTTGGATTGAAACTTACCTAAGTAGTCCTTAGTGTTCAGGATATGGACTTTGCATCCAAAGACTCTTAGGTAGTGTAGGTTAGGCAGCCTATGATAATATAGTTCATAAGGTGTTTTATTATGCCTTTTGTTAATTAGAACACTGTTTTGGATGTAACATGTTGTACTTACCGCTTCTGCCTAGAATTGATTAGCCAGGTTGAATTCATTTAGCATGGTTCTAGCGGCTTCCTGAAGGGTTCTATTCTTTCTTTCTACTATCCCATTTTGTTGGGGGTTCTAGGACAGAAAAATTCATGTATGTACCCATTTATTTTGCAAAATTCATCAAACCGTTGATTTTCAAACTCTCCCCCGTGATCACTTCTAAGTCTTTTGATTTTAGTATCATTTTGGTTTTCAATCATTTTACATAGGTCAATAAATATGTTCAAGGTTTCATCTTTGGTTTTTAGGAACCTAACCCAGGTAAACCTAGAGTAATCATCGATAATTACTAAGCAGTACTGATTCTCGCTTAGTGACTTGGCTCCATGTGAGTCAAATAGGTCAAGGTGCAGGAGCTCAAGTGTGGTTTGGGTTAAGTCTGATTTAATTGATTTGTGGATTAACTTAGTTTGCTTGCCTTGGTTACATGAGTTACAGACTGTGTTTTCAAAGTTCTTAACTTTTGGTACACCTTTAATTAGACCGAGTTGGGTAATTTTAGAAATAAGTTTAACATGAGTGTGACCTAATCTCCTATGCCAGAGGTTGGATTCTTCTAATTGAGTCAAGAAGAATTTTGGTACTAACGGTAAATTATGTTGGTGCAGATTGCACCCAAGTCAAACCTGTATTTTGATATTGGCAAAAGGGTTCAAAAGTTAAGGGTTATTTGTTATCTAACAATGCTACTTGAGTGTACAGGAAAAGCCCTAGCGAAGGACTGCTAGGCCCTGGCGAAGGACTGCCAGAATGGAAAAACCCTAGCGAAGGATTGCTAGGTCCTGGCGAAGGGCTGCCAGAAGACAAGCCCTAGCGAAGGACTGCTAGGCTGGCGAAGGGCTGCCAGAAGAAAAGACCTAGCGAAGGGTAGCTAGGCACCAAGCGAAGGGCAGCTTGGTAACTCAAGACCTGGCGAAGGACTGCCGGGCAAAAGTCCAACTGGAGGATCCGGCTGGCACCAGGTAAACTCTCTCGAGAGGAGTAGGTGAGGACGCGTTCTCCTTGAGGGAACATTAGGCGTCGGTTCGACCTAGGGCTCCATTTTGGAGACCAAAGTCAGAACCAAGACAGCTAAGGCTGTATAATATATTATGCTATTGTTTTATTGTGTTTTGGACTAACCCTGGATGCAGGACCGAAGGAACGAGTGTCTGCAGCTCAGAGTGCCTCAAAGGAGTGAGGCAACTGCTGACCAGGGCGCCCGAGATGTCCCGGGCGCCCCCATGGTGTTCACAACAACAATTCAACAGTACATAGCCAGGGCGCCCCCGCTGTCCCGGGCGCCCCCATTGCAAATCAACAGTGTGTTACTGCGCTACACTCACAGGGCGCCCTCGCTGTCCCGGGCGCCCCCACTGACAGCTGCCGAACAGTGTTTCTGCGAAGCCAAGGAGATGAGGCTTTGACCGTTCAATCCGGGCACCCCGAGTCATCCGGGCGCCCCGGTCAAATCGGATCCCGAGGATAAGGGGATCAGACGGCGACCGAGCAGCAACCGGATCAGCTGCCACGTGGGGGGCGCCCCCGTCGACCAGGGCGCCCCCAGGCCCTATATAAAGGGCCCTCGACCCCCTTCCTGAAGACGAAAATTCCTTCGACAATTCTGCGCTCTTCTGCTTCCACGACACACTCAAGAAAGCTGCCAACTCAAGCCGACGACGTCCCGCTGCTCCGGAACTTCGATCTTCACCGGACGTCGGTAACAAGAGTTGTATTTAAGTTTACGAAAAGATTTTTATTATTTGTATTGTAAACTTGTGCGAACTTATAGAATTGCCCGCAGAAAACGGTCAACGACCGTGGGCCTTGGAGTAGGAGTCGACCCAGGCTCCGAACCAAGTAAACCGGCTGTGTTTGCGTTGTTGTGTTCTCTTTTATTTCCGCTGCTCACCCGCTCTTTTTAAATCCGAACGAATTGCGACATTCACCCCCCCCCTCTCTCGCATTTCTCGATCCAACAAGTTAATGGTATAAACATTATTTTTTCTAGTACCCTTAAGCATGACTTCTGAGTCTTGAAGGTTTCTAATCAGGCAGTCAGAGTTGGTGAATGTGACCACGTAGCCAGTAACACATAGTTAACTTATACTAAGCAAATTGAATTTAAAATTTTCAACCAAAAGTACTTTCTTAATTATAAAATCAGACTTGAGTTCAATGTTACCTGACCCAATGACTTTGAGTGTAGCATTGTTGCCAAATGCTACTGAGCCTAGGTTTTTGAACTTGATTTTGGTGAATTCCAACTTGTCTCCAGTCATGTGTCTGGAGCATCCACTATCCAACATCCATTGGTCCAAATCTTTATGTTCCTACACATAAAGTATTTATTGATTGAATCTAATTAGAGTCAAGGATAGCTTTAAAATTGATTTTCACAACCTAGTTTGTCTCACCCAGTCTAGTGTTATCAATCACGTTAACCTTATGGGTTTTGTGAGATAGGTTTTAACAAAAATAAAGATTTTAATTTGAAAAGCATGCTTAATTTTGAAAAGATTTAATTAATTTTGAAAATTTTATAAAGTTTATTGATTTTGAAAAATGTGTTGAATCTAAGATTAATTGAATTTTGTGTTAGATTCAAATTTAACAAGTAGTAAAGTGAATTTAATTTTCAATAATTGTCTTTCAAGTCTTGGCGAGGCACTAGTCCTTCTTTGGTCGTAGCCTTATTGGAGCATCAACCCTTTCCTTGACAAAGCCTTTTATTGAAAATTCATCTTCAAGCTACTTCTTAAAAGATTTTGGTCTAACTAGTTTGGGTCTTGGATCGGTAGCTTCGGCTAGTTCCACCAGACTAAACAGACCAAGTAGAGTATACTTGACCTTATTAGAAAGGATTCCCTAACGTACTATCATCTCATCTCCACCCAATACTATATTGTTCAAATTTCAATTTAACCTTTTTGTCCTTAGTCTAACCAGTCCTAAGTCTAAGAATGATAAAGCAAGGAAGCAAGGAAAAAAAAGAGAAAAAAAATTATCTAATTATAAATATGGTCTTTATATTGGCTCCCCCTGGACTATAGCCTCTATAAGGGTTAGGCAAGATGTGAATCTTGTCCTTGGGAATCCAATACTGGTTTGGTCCAGCTTGTTTACTTAAACATAGCTTAGGGACCCATGCTTGGACTTGGGTTTTAGATTGGTTCAACACAGAATAATATGCACGTTGTCTCGACTTAGTTTGATATCCGAGTCCGAATCGGTTAAGAATGGACTTCTGCTATCCAAGGATTATGTCAAGACCCTTGGAACCTGAAGTGAATCGTTCTAAGGCTACTCTGAGCTCCTTGACTTGGGTTTTCAAGGAGGAATTCTCTTCCTCAAGCTTTTTAACTTAAGTTGAGTTTTCTTCTTGAATTTGCTCAGTCAAGGAACTCGAGTCGGCTTCCTCTTTCAGGCATTTTACTTCTTGTCGGAGGGACTCGACCCGGATCTTAGATTTCGCTAAGTTGCGAGATAGATAGGAAATTAACTTTGACAATTCATATTCAGAGTAACCTCTTACCGTGATTTGCCCGTTTTCCGAGATTGTTAGTCTTCCGTCATCTGGTTCTGAATATGATCCGGAGTCGACATCTTCCGAGGCGGTTAGGGCGAGGAGATTTGCGTGTGGGCCTTCTTCTCCTTCTTCGAAAGAGGACTCGTCCCAGGTGGCTTGGAGAGCCTTCTTTCTTCGTGCCTTCTTGGTCTCCTTCAGATTGGGGCCTCTAACTTGTAATATCCCTTTTTGTTGCACTCGTAGCAGGTAACGTTGGGCTTGCTCTTCGAGCTTGTTGAAGGTTCTGATGGATCTTCCATTCTTCGGCTTGCTTTCTTCTTGTTCGTTAGGTGCTTTAGCTTCTTGTAGTAGTCCCAAGCTAGCCAAACCAACTTGGGTCAATCCCCTTCACTATCTTCTGAATCCGAGTCTGAGTCAGACTCGGGTGCTGGTAGAATCTTCTTCTTGGGGGCTTTGCTTTGAGATTTGCCTGCAACAAAAGCTATACCTTTCTCGATCAAGGTAGTGTTAGTCTGTTCGTGCAGGTCTAATTCAGAAAAAAGTTCATCTAATTTAATTTTAGAAAGGTCCCTGGAAACCATGTAGGCATCTACCATGGATGCCCACAGTGTGTTTCTTGGGAACGCGTTTAGAGTACACCTGATTAGGCCACGGCTCTCAACCTTGTGACCTATTGTGTGCAACCCGTTTATCAGTTCTTGAATTTTGGAGTGGAGTTGGGCCATTGTCTCCCCGTCGTGCATCTTGATCGTGTAGAGTCTGTTCAGCAATAGATCTTTTTTGCCGATCCTCGTGTCGGAAGTGCCTTTGTGCAGCTCGATTAGCTTGTTCCAAAACTTCTTCGCGCTGTTGAAGGGTCCCACCCGGTTCAGCTCCTCCTTGGTTAAGCCGCATTGCAATGTCTGGGTTGCCTTTGCATCGACCTCGATTTTCTTCTTCAGCGAGGCGTCCCATTCAGTATAATGTTGCGACACTCCTTCTGCGTTCTTAGGAATTTCCAGCCCAGACTGGATGATGATCCACATGTCCACCTGAGTTTTCAGGTGGACTTCCATCCTGCTTTTCCAGTAGGAGAAATCTTCTCCACTGAAAAGAGGAGGTCTGGCAGTGCTGTATCCTTCTTGCATGACCATTTGAATTTACTAAAAAGGAAAAACCAAAAAAACTTGTTCCAAGACTGAGTCTTGGATTAGTAGTGCGGAAGAAATTAATAGTAACGAAAAAGATCGAGTGATGTTGCACCAACCACGATTAACGAGAAAATTCAAGCGAAAAGAATTTAAACAAAATTGTAAATCCAAAAAGAACTTTCAAATTGGTGGTTGCACCAAGTTTGAGCCACCCGCTCTAAAACAACTTGTTGGATCGGAATAAATCGATAATGGGGGGGGGGGGTGAATATAGATCTTAAAATTTTTAGGATAGGTAAAGCGATTACGCAGCGGAAAACAAGAAAATAATCGCTAACACAAATTCTTTTTACTTGGTTCGGAGTCGCGGTCGGCTCCTACTCCAAGGCCCATGGTCCTTGACCGTTTACGTTGGGCAATTCTATATTCGTAAAGATCATTTACATGTTCGAGTACAGATATAGAATTGAAATTGAAAGTACAACACTTTTCGTAATTTAAATGTTACCGACGCCCGAGGTGGATGGATGTTCGGAGAAGCGGGTCATCGTCGGCGCTTGAATCGCAAAGTCAGAGCTTGTCGGAGCGTAATGCTTGAATGAAAGTGTTGAGAGTGATGTGAGCGAGATGTGTTGAAGCCATGGAGGTGAACCCCATTTTATAGTCGGCTCCTAGGTGCCTGTGTTGAAGGGGGCACCTGGCACGTGGCCTCTCCTGCCCGAACTCTAATCCACAGGCTCGGTCAGCGCTTATCCCCATCAATGAGGCGCCTGAGCTGTCTGGGGTGCCTGAGCTGTCTGGGGCGCCTAGCTTGACTTGGTCTGGAGGGTTCATGGCAGTTTGCTTCGATGGCTTTGAAATAGCATTGCACTGGGGCGCCTGTATCAATATAAGCGCCTAGCCCAGTGAGGCACCTCACTCCATTGAGGCGCCTGAGCTGCAGAAACACCGTCCCTTCATTTCCTGCAACCAAGGTTAGTTCCAAAACACAACAAGCAAATAAAATAATAAGTTTAGACCATTGTTTATAGCCTTAGCTGTCTTGGTTCTGACTTTGGGTCTCCCAAATGGAACCCTAGGTTGAACTGACGCCTAATGTTCCCTCTACGGGGAACGCGTCATCGCCTACTCCTCTCAGGAGAATTTACTTTTTTTGCCAATAGGCTCCTCCGGTTGGACTTTTGCCCAGCTTCACTCACCAGGTCTTCGGTGCCCAGTCCTCGACCAGGTCTTCGTGCCCAGCTTCACTCACTAGGTCTTTGGTGCCCAGTCCTCGACCAGGACTTAGTGCCCAATTCAATGAACCAGGACTTTGTGCCTAGTGTCCCTAGGACTTTCCTGCACACTCAATCATCTTGTTAGATCACAAACAAATCATAACTTCTGAACTCTTTGCCATTATCAAATCAAAGGTTTGACTTTGTTGCTTTTGTCACCAACAGTTCCCACCCCCGGGAATGCGCCTTTCACCTACTCCTCTTAGGAGGGACGGTTGCCACCCAGTCCATTCGGGTGGACTTTTGCTTAGCCTTCGATACACTTGGATCTCGAGACATCCGAACCTCGACCCGTCTCTACTTCTGTCCTTAGTCATCGCTCAGCTAAGTTGCTTAATCACTCGGACAAGACTTCGTTCCTAACTTCACTCACCAGGTCTTTTGCTCAACTTCACTCACCAGGTCTTAGTGCCCAGCTTCACTCACCCGGTCTTAGTGCCCAGCTTCACTCACCAGGTCTTAGTGCCTAGGTTAATTAGGACTTTTTCTTCACTTTGTTACTCCTCTCTTGACTCACCCTTCCCTTGTTCAATGTATCACTGACTTAAGCATATTGTCAAACATTGAAACACTTAGAGGAGGACATTACTGATGCATCTTGCACCAACAATCTCCCACTTTTTGATGTTTGACAATATCTTAAGTTAGATTGGATGAAAGGGCTAAATTATAGTCCTTAAAAAAAGTTCTAAGTTTCGAAAATATATTTTTATCTTTGGGAGAAAAACATTTCTAACATAAGCTCACTCTGCCCTTTTTGAAGAAAAACATTTTGATTTTCATTGATCCTTGGGAAAAAAAATGAAAATTTTCTAACTTAAACTCACTCTCCCCCTTTGTCATATATCAAAAATCACCAAAACACTTGCACCAACAACGAAAACATTTTTTTCATTTGAAAGTACTTAGTATAAATTGTTGAAAGCATAGCAAAGGGCTAAATAATTACACCAAAACACTACACTTGAAAAGTATTGTGCAAAAGCCAATTTTGTACTTTCAGAAGACTTAGAAAATTTTGTCTTAGAAAAATTTCCAATTGAGAAAGATTTTCAAAAAATATTTTGAATATTTTGAAAAATGCAAGTATTGTTGAAAAATATATTGAGCTTTTGAGAAATTCAAGTACTTTAGAAAAAATATATTGAGCTTTCGAAAAATGCAAGTACTTTAGAAAAAATATATTGAGCTTTTGAAAAATTCAAGTACTTTAGAAAAAAAATATATTGAGCTTTTGAAAAATGCAAGTATTTTAGAAAAAAAAATGCAAGTACTTTTTAAAACATGTACTTTTTGAACAATATTATGTATTTTTGAAAAAATATTAGTACTGTTGAGAAATATTCTACATTTTTGAAAAATACCAGTACTTTTGAAATATTTTATGCAATTTTTGAAAAATATAAGTACTCTAGAAAAAAATATTATGAATTTGAAAATACTTATATTTTTTCTTGACTTGGTTTCTTTTCCAGTCTGACTCAATCCTAGGAAACCTTGTTAACTACAAGGACATTTCCCTAAGTGTCCTGGAAATTCTCCAAACTCAAGAAAATATTATTTCAAAAGGTATTTCAAAATTGATTTTATAAGCCACAAAAATATTTTAAAAATAATAATATTTTGAAAGACAAATTACATATGTTTTCGACAAGATTTTGAAAATATAGTGCATCAAAACATATTATTTTGAAATGCTTAATAACTCATTTAATTTGACCTCCCCCTAAACTTGACCCAGTCCTAGGAAGCTTGTTGACCACAAGTACTCTTCCTCTGAGTCATTAGGATTTGGTACAAATCATAAGAATTATCTACTAATTCCAAAAACTAATTGTCAAGAAAAGTTTTCGAAAAATATTTTGTCTGATAGTTTTCTTTTGACTTAGACTCCCCCTAAATTTGACACATCCTAGGAGTCCTTGTAGATCATGAAGTAGACCTCCTCTGTGTCTTTAGGGTTTATCACGATCAAAAGAATGAACGACAGTATGATAATTTTCAAGAAGATAATCTTAGAAAATTCAATTTGGATTGAAGATAATTTTTAAAGCAAAAGCCTTTTCGAAAACGTATATGATGGTGATTTAAAGCAACATTTTCAAAAAGCATTTTGAAATGATAATGATGTTTTTAAAGAATAATTTTCGAAAAGCACAAAAAACTCCCCCTGACACCAACATCGTTTAACTCTATCTAAGTGCCTTAAGGGACCTTAGTGTTGACCTAAGAGGCTTGTGTCTAATTGTGTAGGTCAAACATTTTTTGAAAAGATATACTTTTGAAAATGTATAATATGTATAAACAATCAGACAAGCATGAAATCCATAAAAATATTATTATGTTAAAGCACTATTTTGAAAATAAAAATTTTAGAAAAATATTATAAGAAATTTGAAAAATATTTTAGAAAATCATTTTTCAATTTATTAGTCCTTAACATCTCACCCATTCTAGATGTCTCAATACAGCAAGCATGGTTGCCTTATGGGTGCATTGTTAGATGCTTGAGTCATTCTTCTTAATTTATTGTTAAATCTAAGATTTAGTTGAAACTTGTGTTAGATTCAAATTTATCAAGTAGTAAAGTGAATTTGATTTTCGGTAATCGGCTGTTAGGTCTTGGCGAGGCACAGAGACCTTCTTTAGTCGTAGCCTTATTGGAGCAACAACCCTTTCCTTGACAAAGCCTTTTATCAAAAATTCATTTTATAATTACTTCTTAAAAAATTTTGGTCTAACTAGCTTAGGTTTTGGATCGGTAGCTTCGGCTAGTTCTACCAGACTAAATAGACCAAGTAGGGTACGCCTTACCTTACTTGACCTTATTAGAAGGGCATCCCTAACGTACTATTATCTCACCTCCACCTAATGCTAGGTTGTTCAAGTTTCAACTATTCATTTTCCTATAATCGTTCTAAGTCATGCATAAATTTAAATATGAATGACATGACATTTATTTTAAAGAAATTGCAGATGCATGGCATGGTAGTTATACATGAGTCAAACAATTCAAATCATTTTATTTATATTTCTAATAATGTATCAAATTCTTGATTTGATACATGTCGTATGAACCCGCGAATATGCCAACCCACTTTGACATATTTGTTGTTATTTAGTTAGGGGTTTCAGTTGGGTAGGATTTTATTTGGTTGCAGTTTAAGTTATTTAAGAATTAATTGAATTTAAGTTGAATTAATTAAGATTTAATTAAATTGGTTAAGAATTAATTAATTGAAGTTGAATTAATTAAGATTTAATTGAATTAGATTAATTGAGAATTAATTGGCGTTGAATTAATTAAGATTTTATTGAAGTTATATTAATTAAGAATTAATTGATGTTGAATTAATTAAGATTTAATTGAAGTTAAATTAATTAAGAATTAATTGACATTGAATTAATTAATATTTAATTAAAGTTAAATTAATTAAGAATTAATTGATATTGAATTAATTAAGATTTAATTGAAGTTAAATTGATTAAGAATTAATTTACGTTGAATTAATTAAGATTTAATTGAAGTTAAATTAATTAAGAATTAATTGATATTGAATTAATATTGATGTTGAATTAATTAAGATTTAATTGAAGTTGAATTAATTAGTGGTTGAAAGAATTAAAGATTAATTAATATTGGGATAATTAAAGATTAATTAATGTTGGATAATTAACGTTGAAATGATTAATTAATAGTTGTGGGTTTGATTTCATCATTTTCATTATTTTGAAAATTTCTGATTCATATACTATTTCAGTTTTATTCAATTTTTCAAATTTTTCTAACAATTTTGATTTGTTTGACTTTTTGTGAATTTTATTAACTATAACCTTGATTTCAGAAAGTTCATTTTCCTCCTCATCCTCATCATTAAAATCACATCCTTCAATATCCTCACAGTAGGTGGAGTAATTTGGGTCACTACTTAATGTTTTGTAATAATCTTCAATATTATCCAAAGATTTGATAGTTAAATTATCATCTAAACATTTTCAATATATATATAACTATCTTCTAAAGATTTTTCAATATCCTCAAAGTTATCCTCAATATTTTCAGGATTAATCTCAAAGTTTTCAAAATTAATTTCAGAATTATTTACATTTTCAGATTTAATTTCAGCATTATCCTTAAGAATTTCAAAAATAATTTCAGGATTATCCTTAAGAATTTCAAAATTAATTTCAGGATTATCTTTAAGAGTTTCAAAATTAATTTCAGGATTATCCTTAAGAATTTCAAAATTAATTTCAGAATTATCATTAAGAGTTTCAAAATTAATTTTAGGATTATCCTTAAGAATTTCAAAATTAATTTCAGGATTATTCTTAAGAATTTCAAAATTAATTTTACGATTATCCTTAAGAATTTCAAAATTAATTTCATGATTATCCTTAAGAGTTTCAAAATTAATTTCAAGATTATCCTTAAGAATGTCAAAATTAACTTCAGGATTATCCCTAAGAATGTCAAAATTAACTTCAGCATTATCCTTACGAATGTTAAAATTAACATCAGGATTATCCTTAAAATTATCAGCTTTAATTTCAGGAATATCAAATTTAATTTTTGAATTATCATTAAGACTAATCACAGAATTAATTTCAGAATTAATTTTATTAGAATTAATCTCAGAATTAATTTTAAAAATTGTTGAATTAACATTAAAGATTAAACAGTTAATTTCTAATATTTTAGCAATATCTACATTTTCTAATTTGGCATGCTAAATATTAATTTGAGTATGTAGTAAATTTAACTTTCCAGAAAAAGTATCTAACTCATCATACGATTGTGTAGGAATTTGAAAATTTTTTGGAATGTAAATTTTTCGTACCATTGCCGGACACTGATTTCTGTAGTGCCCGTGCTTTTGACATTTGAAACATTTGATATGATCCTTGTTCTTCTGGACTCCTGGTACTGGTACTTCCTTTACCGTGGATGAAGAACGAGTCTTACGAGTAGGACACATATTTTTGTAGTGTCCTCTCTCCCTGCACTTAAAACATGTGATATGGAATTTAAAAATTGACATTAAAAAAATATACCAGATTCACCCCTGGGCTCCCCCTCAACTCCTGGCGTCTTTGCTCCATCGGCTGTTAGTCCGGTGAAGAGCGGTTTGGCTCTGATACCATTTGTTGGATCGGTGCCGTCGACAGAGGGGGGGTGAATATCGACCAAAAAAACTTCGTGGAAATTATCTTTCATAGACTTTCAAGATACGTTATAATCAAAGAGTTAGTAGAACAGTGGAAAGTAAAAAGGAACGAAAAAATGAAAGACAGATTGCACACGGAATTTTTACTTGGTTCCCAACCCCCCAGGGTCAGTACATCCAAGGCCTAAGCACGGGAACACCCGTCCACTAATGGTCTCCATTTCCGAACTTTTCGGAGGCGGAGAAACCCGTCTTACAGTGCAAGATTTACAAAGATAAATAAATTGAAATGCAGAATGCAAATTCAAACCGAACAAAAAGAATTGAAGACTCGGCCGATCTGGACCTCCGATGTGTCGCGCACTTCCTCCTGGAGCCTCCTGGGCGTAGAGCTTCGTCGTTAGCGCTTTGTCATCACTTGGGAGCTTAGAATGGTTTCGGAAAGTTGTATTTCGAGCTAAGGGGTCGAAGCCCCTTTTATAGTCTTCATTGGGACGCTTGTGATGAATGGGGCGCCTCACAGGGCTTTGTCAAAGCTTATCTCCACGCCGAACTCGCAGTAGCCGATAAGGCTCTTGACCAGGGTGCCCTTGACCATTGAGGCGCCTCATTGAACACAGACGCCTGCTTCAATGAGGCACCTGGCTCCATTAGGGCGCCTCCTTCAATGGGGGTGCCTAGGAGCCCCTTTTCCAGCTCTGTTTGTTTGCTTCGTCATCACTTTTAGGTACCTGCAAGATACATAAATACAATGCAAATACACATACAATCTTAGCTTTAACGAAATGGTTCTGACTTCGGATTTCTACGAAACCCTAGGTCAAACTGACGCAAGTTCTCACCCTCGGGAACGCACCTTTCACCTACTCCTCTAAGGAGACGGTTGCCATGCAGTCCATTCGGGTGGACGTTGCTTAGCCTTCGATACTCTCGAATCTCGAGACGTCCAAACCTTGACCCATCTCTACTTTTGTCCTTAGTCATCGCTCAGCTAAGTTACTCAATCCCTCGGACCAAGACTTCGTGCCTAACTTCACTCATCAGGACTTTTGCCCAGCTTCACTCACCAGGTCTTAGTGCCCAGCTTCACTCACCAGGTCTTAGTGCCCAGCTTCACTCACCAGATCTTAGTGCCCAGCTTCACTCACCAAGTCTTAGTGCCTAGGTTAACTAGGACTATTTCATCACTTTGTTACTCCTCTCTTGACTCACCATTCCCTTGTTCAATGTATCACTGACTTAAGCATATTGTCAAATATTGAAACACTTAGAGGAGGACATTACTGATGCATCTTGCACCAACACTAGACACTAAGACCTAACCAAGGGTTCAACACTAAGACATGGCCGAGGGTTTGGCATTGAAGTCCTAGTTTTGAGGACTAGGCACTAAGACCTGATCAAAGGTTAGACACTAAAACCTGGTCGAGGGTTGGGCACCGAAGTCCTGATCTAGTGGACTGGGCAATAAATCCTAGTGAGTGAAGCTGGTGTTGGTGCAAAATGCATCAGTGATGTCTTTCTCTAGTATTTCGATGTTTAACAATATACTTAAGTTAGTAACAATATATGTTAGACAAGGTAATGGTTAGTCAAAGTGATCAAGGGTTAAACCAAACAGGACCTTATGTTTGGTAGGGTAAACCCAGGTTTGATCAAGTTGACAAAGGGATAGCCAAAAAGGATATGATGTTTAGCAGAGTGAACCAAAACCCATGGTTCTTTAGTTTGACCAAGGGAGTAAACCAAACCGTACTTGAAGTTTAGAGTTATATTTATCTGAAAAATGGAGGAAGTCTAGTTAGGATCATGATGACTAGCAAAGGAGTGATTTTGATAAAAGAAATCCTAGTGAGTGAAGCCGGGTCCTAGCGAGTGAAGCTAGGTTGGACTATGTCCTGGTGAGTGAAGCTTGTTGAGGCAATCTGTGGTCCGGAGTGACCAAGTGTTTTGATGTTTGGGAAATGGATTTAAGTTAGGTTTACCCTTGTTATCTCATATGTGTATGTTGTGTGTGTAGGTTGTACATGTTACACATATGGATTTGACTAGACGACCTCGGTACGGTGAAGGATGGCATGGAGGCTAGCTGGAGGCTTGCATACGCATCCGAGGGACTTTGGACAGCAGGGACGATGAGCTGATGGGCGCGAACTTTGAGGCATGCGTGAAGGATGGCATGGTGGCAAGCTGGAGGCTTACGTGCATCCGAGGGACGTGAGCCAAAGATGAAGAGGGCGCGACGGCAACAGTTGAGGCTACGGAAGAGGAGTCAGTCGAGTCGTGAGGGTGCAAGTGTTGTGTGATTCTACTCGGGAAAGTCCTAAGGGTTAAGTGCTGAGAGAAGTGTACTCGGGAAGGGAAACCCTAGGTGTGTGAGTGGGGCAATTGACTGCCTGGGAGGCAGTCGACTGATAAAACCCACAGAATGATTTCGGGGCTGGACCAGTCGACTGGTATCCCCGAAATATAGCCGTTGAGTTAGCCATTGGCTAGCAATTAAGGCTAGACCAGTCGACTAGTAAATGGGCAGTCGACTGGTAGCGAGGGTTTCAGCCCGAGTCCTATTTAAAGAGGACTTCGTGGTGGCTGAGATTCTTGATGAATCTTGTCTTGGATAAAGGCAAGATAGTAGTCTTTGTGCTCAGAGGTCTGCTTGGTGTTGTGGCGAGGTTTCACCATCCACAAGGAGCGACGAGGGCTAGCCAGAGGTTATCCGGGGAGTGATCCACCGATAGATTCTTGGATTAGTCACCCGGCCGGGGTGGATACCAAGTAAAATCGATTTGTTAGCATTGTTTCTTTATTGTTAGTTTTATTTTGTTTGTATTTCCGCTTGCGCGCAAACAGTCTTGTAGAGAAGAACTGACAAACGCTATTCACCCCCCTCTAGTGTACGGAATCGATTCTAACAATTGGTATCAGAGCGAGGACCACTCTTGATCGGACTAACCGCCGAGGGAGCACACGCTAGAGGGAAAAGAAAATGGAAGATAAGTTGGGGGACAACATCTACACTCTGCCGGCCTACGACCATGTCGATTTCGGGTATTGGAAGTCATGGATGGAGACGTGGTTCGGAATGGAGTGGGACCTTCGGATTGCGCTTGAAGAACCCTTCGAGATTCCAAAGGATAAGCACAGGATGAGGCTTAGACCTAGATATTGGAATCAAGAACAAGAAAATCAATCCAAGGCGAATAAAAAGGTAATTGATATATTGCTTAACATTTTGCCTACTAATGTTTTGAATGGTGTAGGAGCATATGAAAATACACAAGATCTATGGAAAAAGGTAGAAGAAATCCATAAAAACCCTACACGAGATCAATTAGTGGAAGAGGCCGAGGAGGTAAACTCAATAGCCCATGAAGAGGAGAAAAAGGAAGAAGAATCATCTACCTCCTCAAGTGAAATGGAAGAAGAAAGTGAGAGGTCCTCCATCTCATCTAGAGAAGAAGAAGAAGAAATATCAATTTCAAGAATTGAGGGGGAGGAGAGATCCATTTCCATACCGGAGCAAGAAAAAGGTCCAACCTCCAACAAAGCCAAGACCAAGGACCATATCACATAATTTGGATGCAACGAAAAGGGGCACTACAAGGACAAGTGCCCGAAAGGTAAGAAGGAGGTACTCTCTAAACCCGGGTCCATTCAATTTAAATCTAACATGAATGGTAGGAATGGAGAAGCCCAAGAAAAGAAAAAGAAGATTCGATGCTTCACATGTGGAGAGCTAGGGCACTACCACACCAAGTGCCCTAGAAAAGGTGAACAAAAGAAAATGGAGCAATTGAGAAGATGGGAGAAAGAAGAAAGGAAGAAGAGAAGAAGCCCACATCAAGGAGGAACTCCAAAGGAAAGGAAGGTAACTCCTAACATTAAGCCAAAATGTAATTCTAATTCAAGTTCCTCCATGCATGATAAAAATAGAATTAATTATACATCCATGCATGCTAGGATTAATGAAAATTGCTTAATGGTGCACAATTTCAGATTTAAATATAATGATAGAACTAGGGTTAACAAGGTATATCATAACCCTAGGAAAAGCATGCATCATGATCAACCTAGGACCTTTGTATCTAAGGAACAAGGCACTAAGCCCAAGAAGGGAAGGAATGTCCCTAGAAAGGAGGGTAGGTCTAGGAATGTCCAAAGTGGACATATGGATTCTAGGTTTAGGAACCTAGAAAGGGAAAATCAAGCTTTAAGGGAAAAACTTGATAGGTTAGAGAAAACCCTAGAGAGATTCACTATTGGATCTAAGGGTTTAGATATGGTGTTGGGTGGTTTAAACCGCACCAATGATAGATCGGGGTTGGGATACCGGTCTAAGAACTCTTATGCCAAGGGGAAGAAATATGCAAGGGTAGCATATGGCTATGGCAAGAAGGGGGAGTCCAAAAATGGCAAGGGGATGCCATTTAAAGGGAAAAAGAAGGACTTAACCAAAGACGAGGCGTCTAAGGTTAAGAGTGTCAAGTTTGTAGGCCAAGAGTCACCGGTGGAACGCCGATGTGGCCTAGTGATTGTTGAGTCACCTAGGGAGGTGGCTAGGGCTAAGAGCTCAAGGGGGAGCTCTAGGAGGCTTTGGGATATATGGTGAATAGACCTTGGGAGGGGGTGCTCCTAGAGGTCTAGATGGACCATGGAGTGTGCCAAAAGAATTGAAGACGGACTTGAGTCTCAATTCTTGGGTTTTGGCACGATGTTTTTGAGTTTCATGCATGGAAATATGACATTGGGGTCATATTGCATGAAAATTAGTTTTTGGTGTGTAATTGCCATGTAATTCAATGCTAGGGATGCATTGTGGATTGGCATGGGGAGGGACATCAAGGGGAAACCAAAACTAGGACTTTTGGTTAAGGTTTGAGTGAACATTTTTGCTATTTTTTGAGTTTTGTGTCAAACATGGGAATGGTGATAGATACATTTTGGAATGTATTTTTTTCAAGTAGATATGGGTACCACAAACCTCTCCACAAAATTTGAGAATTTTTGGAGATTTGTGGAATTTCTGGCGCATTTCTGAATTTCGTCAGAAAGGTTGAAATTTTGGTTTTCAGAATATCAGTCGATTGCCCTGGGGGGCAATCAACTGGTCAAGGCTGATTTTTGTATCAACAGCTGGTTTGGGGTCCAAATGATGCAAATCAAGTGTATAGGGGGCTAGTACACATTATCTATGGTCATCGGGGATTGAAAGAACCGATAATTGAGATATTATTGGGTTCTTTTTTGATGTTAGGCAAAGGGGGAGAATGTTTGGGTTTAAGTTGGGAAACCAAACATACCTTTTCTAGAAACCCTTGGTTTAGGGGGAGCTAAGATTAAGGGGGAGCATGGTTGCTCCATTCTTGGCGTAAGGGGAACCTTGGAGAGGTTCTTGAAAAGCCTTTGTAAGTCCAATGTAGGGGGAGCTTGGGAGAAGCCTTAAAAAGCCCGATTTTGGTGAAAAGTCCTAACTTGGAGAGTTAGGTGTGGGATGCCTTGCGATAGGATCCATTTTGCATTGCATATGCATTATTTTTTCTATCGACTACTATCTTTTTTCCCTAACTTAAACGTATTGCCAAACATCAAAAAGGGGGAGATTGTTGAGGCAATCTGTGGTCCGGAGTGACCAAGTGTTTTGATGTTTGGGCAAAGGGTTTAAGTTAGGGTTACCCTTGTTATCTCATATGTGTATGTTGAGTGTGCAGGTTGTACAGGTTACACATATGGACTTGACTAGACGACCTCGGTACGATGAAGGATGGCATGGAGGCAAGCTGGAGGCTTGCATGCGCATCCGAGGGACTTTGGACAGCAAGGACTATGAGCTGATTGTTGATGCAGTCTGACCCTAATTGTTGTTTTGGTGTTGACAACGATTTAAGTTTTGATTTAAATTTGATTGAACGAATTGGGATTAAGTCCTAGTCGGGGACTGGGCACGAAGTCCTAACTTGGAGGGTTAGGCATGGGAAAAAGTCCTAGCCTGGAGGGCAAGGTTGAATGAAATCCCGGTGAGTGAAGCCAGGTCCTGGTGAGTGAAGCCAGGTGATGGAAATCCCAGTGAGTGAAGTCGGATCCTGGTGAGTGAAGCCAGGTGATTGAAATCCCGGTGAGTGAAGCCAGGTTAGATGAAATCCTGGTGAGTGAAGCCAGATCCTAGCTTGGAGGGCTAGGTGTGGAAAAGTCCTAATTCGGAAGGTTGGGTGAAAAGTCCTAGCTTGGAGGGCTAGGTGAAAAGTCCTAACTTGGAGGGTTAGGTGAAAAGTCCCAACTGGAGGGTTAGGGGAGAAATCCTAGCTTGGAGGGTCATGTCCTAGCTTGGAGAGCTTGGTTGGATGAAATCCTAGCTTGTTGAGCTAGGTTGGAGCCCCTGGATCGGTCTGGTGACCGATCAGGGAAGTTGGCACGATGTTCCTTCGTGGATCGGTCTGGTGACCGATCCAGCGATGACTGATCTATCTGGTGACCGATCAGGGAGTATGCGTTTCACTCACTGAATGGCTCCTGATCGGTCTGGTGATCGATCAGGGAGCTCACAAGTGGGTTGAGTTCCCCTGCTGCTCTGCTCCTAACCGGTCCGGTGACCGATCAGGGAGCATCCAGGGGATTTTGGGAACCTTACTGCTCGACTCCTGATCGGTCTGGTGACCGATCAGGGATACTATTCAGATCGGTCTAAAGAACGATCAAGTGTCGCAAGGTTCTCACTATAACCAATCAGGATGACTCCTGATCGGTCACGAATCAGCCTGATTGGTCTGGGGACCGATCTGGAGTGTGCAGCAGACTGCTGGATAGGTCTGGGGACCAATCAGTAGTGTGCAGAAGACTGCTGGATCGGTCTGGTGACCGATCAGGGTCCTTCCTGATCGGTCTGGTGACCGATTAGGAGCAGAACTTTAATTCAAATACGCTGTCAGAAGCTATGATCGCGACTATTTTCTCTGCCGATTCTCTGATACATTGCTGATTATGTTTGATATGAGTTGCTAAGCTTCTATTGGAGTGTGCAGGCTTTACAGGGATGATTCAAACATTGAAGGAGAGTCAATGGGAGGCTTTCCTTGGAGCAGGTTTGGCTGTTCCTTGTTTCAGGTCTCAACGGCATCTGGAGAGCAGCTGGCAACTGACGGAGGCTCAGCTGGAGAGGGTCTTCAGTGGACTGAGTGCTCAGGGAGTCAGGGGGTCAGGCTGTGGCTTCAGTGGATGCATATGGAGAGCCTGGTGATGAGAGCAGAGGCTTAAGACGAGGCTGGAAGTAGAGGAGCGACAACAAGGAAGACAGAAAAACGAGTGAAGTTTTTGCTGTGGTGTTGTGCTCTCTGTTGCTTTGTGCTTGAGCGATCTTGTTGCATTCCTGTGAGATCTTTGTGAGTGTTCCTTCTTGTGTAATCTCTTGTGCTCAAGTTCAATCATCTGTGAGATCTGTGGAGAGGTTTCTCCACCGAGAAGGAGGCTCTATCTTATCCGGTGTTCACCGGGGCTTGATCTGCCGACGATCAAGGGATCGCCCACCTTTCGGGCACGCCAAGGAGTAGGGTCAAGTTATCCCCGAACCTTGTATATCGAGGTATTAGCGTCGGTTTGCTTTCCTTTGCTTTGGTTTGTTGTTTTTAGTTTTCTGTTTCTGCATTTGCATTCGCTGCCTAACTCTAAAGTGCAGAATAGTTTCAAAAGCCTCAAAAGTTTTGTGTCTGACTAGATTCACCCCCCCCATCTCTAGCCATCCAAGGTCCAACACTGATGGGTGCGGACTTCGAGGTATGCGTGAAGGATGGCATGGAAGCAAGCTGGAGGCTTGCGTACATCCGAGGGACGGGAGCCAAAGATGAAGAGGGCGCGAAGGCAACAGTCGAGGCTGCGGAAGAGGAGTCAGTCGAGTCATGAGGGTACGAGTGCTGTGTGATTGTACTCGGGAAAGTCCTAGGGGTCGAGTGCTGAGAGAAGGGTACTCGGGAAGGGAAACCCTAGGTGTGTGAGTGGGGCAGTCGACTGCCTGGGAGGCAGTCGACTGATAAAACCCACAGAATGATTTCGGGGCTGGACCAGTCGACTGGTAAAATGGCAGTTGACTGGTATCCCCGAAATATAGCCGTTGAGTTAGCCGTTGGCTAGCAATTAAGGCTAGACCAGTCGACTGGTAAATGGGCAG